>MU843450.1:0-181058 GCA_030867255.1 Colletotrichum somersetense | reverse complement strand
CCCCCCCCCCCCCCCATAACAAGCACGTCAGGCACGCTGTCGATATGCGTCGCCCTTCGGCAGACCTCACCGACCCTTCGCGCAACCTGGAGGAGTCGGTCGGCTCGCCGTCATCAACCATGGAAGCAGCAGATGTCGACTTGTCCATGCCCCCAACCTCCGACGACGACGAGATAGATGATGCAGATGATGGCCGCATATTCACCCCGCCTCCACACATCGCCGCCCGCTTCTACCGTCCGTCTCAGGCTCGTCGCAAGGACTCTGCCGCCTCGTCACGCCGCAACTCCATCTCCTCTGCACATTCCCGCTGCTCCTCGTCCCAGACCTTCAATCGCCACGGAGCCCCTCAGAGCAAACAAATCGCACAACACCTCCGACGTACCTCCTTCCTGGAAGATCGAAAGGCACGACTTGCCGACCGAGCTGCCCATGCCGAAAAGGTTCGTCTGAGAGCCGCCATGGCCAAGGCCACCCACCGCGATACCTCCCTCTCTGAAGAACGAGCCCTGGCCGCCCAGCAAGCCCGCGAGAAGAACCTGGCCGAAATAGTTGCATCTTGTGCCGAGGAGGTCAAGAGGGCCAAGGCTGTGGCGGAGACCATGAAGGATAAAAGGGAACGCGAGCTCGTCAAGCTCCGTATACAGATGGAGGAGCGCCTGGCCGAGGCCGAGCGCCGGCGGGTGGAGCTCAAGAATCGTAATGCTACCAAGAGGGCGCGAGGCCAGAGTTTGGTGTCGCGGAAGCCAACCGAGACGTCATCGAACGCGGCCGAAAGCGATGATACCCCGCTGCTGAGTGAGCACGACGCGGCCGTAAGGCTGCAATGGTGGTGGAAGAGCCTCATGAGGAAGAAGGCCGTCGCCGAGTTCTCAGAGCTGGGGCTTACCATCGAAGGCGTGCGGGATACTTCCTTTGATGAGGTCCTGGAGCTCTTGGGTCAGGAGAAGGTCCTCGTACGCACCGCTCGCGTCCTGCGCATCTGCGGTTTGCAGGAGGGCGAGACAGGGTCGGTCGATGAGATGGCCGCCGTCCGTACATTCCTCAGCGCTTTCCTCATCTTGGGCCATCCCACCCAGGTCCTGAGCAATAAGGACGGCACGGGGGACAGGGAACAGGTTGGATTATCGCAGCCTCAACTGTTGCCCCGTAATGACCTTGCTAATCCTCAGCTGCAGGACCTCGTGACGAAAGCCCGAGATCTCCTTATATCTTTCGAGAATATCATGTCGCGGTTGACTGCTGCCAACAACTGCACCCCCCCGCCCACTCTGCGGATTGCGCTGCCCGAAATTTACGCCACTTTTTACAACGCATTCCTTGCGTGGAAGTCTCGCGATTCAGAGTCTCTCGTGCAGCTGATGCTCTTACAATTTGTTGAACTGGACATGATCTTGCAGACGGTACAGGAAAGCACCGAAGATGCTGCCGCAGAACAGTATCGGGAGAGCATCAAGAGCAACCAAGTCCAGCTCATTGTGCGGATCAAGAAGCTCGCCGGCCAGGAGAGGGGCAAGAAGATGATTGCAGACGCCGTCCGCAAAGCACGCAAGGCGCGGGCGGCCAAGAAGCCGACTGGCGATATGAAGCCCCGTGTTGCCGAGAACGCTGCTGGTGAGGCCTCTGCCACTGCCGAGAGTCTGGTATCTCCCGTGTTGCAGACGCTCACGCCACCACCAACGCCGGCCAAGGGGCACACGAATCCCCAGCCCATTGAGATCAAACCCGGTTTCAGTGGTCTGCTGCCCGACAATAGAATTGTGGTCCATGAGCTTGCCATCAACCGAGAGTACCGCATTCCAGCCAGCGAGTATCGGGAGCACCGTACTGCCCTTCAGATACCCCTGTTCGCAGGTATGCGAGCGAGCATTGAGGAAGACAATCTTGAGGCCAGCTTTGGCTACTTCATCGTTATGATGAGGTACTTCAAAGACAACCTGCAGCGGCTGGTGAAGGCAGGCGCCTACATGCACAACACAATAGGCGAGATATTGGACACAGAGGTGGCCGAGCGTCAGTTCCAGATGGGCAGCTTCTCTTATGAGAAGTTCTTTGTCTCCATGGCGTCTCTCCTGCCCAAGTTGTGTGCGCCATTTCGCGATGACGAGGTCAAGGACTTGGTCGATAACAAGCTGCAGAACGGAAGCTTGGTTGATCGGGTCGAGGCGCTGACGGAGTTTGTCGATCTGATGCTCTGCGACTACGTCAACTACATGTTCTCGACGGCAGCGCCGCAGCTCATCGAGTCTGCTCCCGAGTATGAGAAGAGGAGGTTCGCTGCCGCCTTGGAGACGGGGCAGCACGGATTGGGTGCCGCAGAGGCGGCGTGGCGATCAGCACGCTCAAAGGTCCTGACCGAAGCCCGCAAACGGGATCCCGAGGGCATCAACCTCCCAAGGTCGCGTCCAACAGACGACAAAATTTATGCACAGCTGCTTGTTGACTGTTTTACCCAGCCAGCTCCCATCGCCGTTGATACAGTACCCGAGATGCTGGGCCTGGACTATAAGCGGATGACGCGTTTGTCCCTGGCCTCGCAGCGAATTGTCACAACGGGAGCCATTCTGCTACAGTGTAAGAATCTCCTCAAGCGGGACGTGCGCACACCGTGGAAGACGGAGGCAACGCGCATCACAGCGGTTCTCGAGGCGGACCATGAGAACATGGGTTCAATCGTGCAGGGCGTCATGGCGGCGCTCGAGGGCGGTCGATCAATGCCAGCTGCAACCAAGACACACCTGAAGGCGTTGGTGACCAAGGTGCTCAACGCGAGCCAAGACTCGATGAGAAAGAGCGTCGAACCGACGGAGCCGGTATTGCGACTTCTCCTGGCCCGTCTCCGAGGCCACATGAATGCCAGACTGACGGCAGGATCGGCCAAGGAGAAGCTCAACGCGGCGACGACGGCGCACGAGAAGCTTGCCGGGCTGGGTCTGGCCGAATTTGCGGTACAGGTTCGGGAGATGCTGGACGAGATCTCCAAGGTCGGAGCCGTGGACAGAGCGGCTCACGGGTCGTGGTGGAACCAAGTGGCGGCCAAGGTGGCAGCGGAAGACGGGGCAGGCAACGCAAGCCCGTCTTGAGGTTCCGGCGAAGAAGATATACGGGCGGGCGCATGCACGCATGATACGATATACGGGTAGACGAGGAGGAGAAAGAGGAGTATACTGCAGGACTTTCTTGACGACGTGATGATGTACTTGTTCGGGGCTCGAATGGGACAGGAGTTACGGGTGAATTGGTTGGTCTTGATACATTTCGATAGCATTGTTTGAAGCATTGAACTTTGGGCGGGCCCATCAAGGGGATGGATGGATTCTGCCTGAGTCCATGGACGACAGGAGGCGCACACATGAAGACGATAACTTGATCCAGGGAAGCGTTTGCGGGTACTTGTTGGAAATGAGCATGGTCATACAACAAACATGACATACAAACGGAAGCAGCGGTTTATTCAATTTCATATTAGCTTTTACTGTGCAAATAAGTATTTCAGACCAGTATCGTGTACGGAGTACTCCAAGAATGACGATGATGATGGGTGAACGAATACTAGGCGAGGTAGCTCATTTCGCTTGACGTCGGCGTTTGCGAAACCCCAGTGGACTTTACCTACATAGATAGGTAGGTACCTAAGTTGATAATACCGTACATCGTGTATTGAGCACAAGCCACCATATGGTACCTAGTGGTAGCAGCCCCGTTTTCTAACACCCGCGCGGAACCAGCCGAGTCGAGGCGCTGAGCTCCTGGGACGCAGCTGGCAGAGATTTTCCGCATATCCCGTTTTGCCAACCGAGACGACGACGACGACGACGACGACGACAGGCCCAATCACATAGGGCCCTGGTCAGCCAGAGAGGTTGATTGACTACAGCTCTACCGGCCTCCAGACCACACAGCTCTAGATCATATCGAAGAAGCTGTAGCGTTTCCGCCTTTCACGGCTTGCGGGCCTTCTCTTCTGCAAGAGAGAGGAAGAAAGGATGAACCCGATCGGGCAGCTGCTGGCCGGGCGGGCGTGGGCGCGTGGGATCGCCCCCGCCGTCCGCGGTCTCGTCCACCACAGCTCTGTATCACCACTGTTTACCCCCTTTTCTGTACAACCACTTGGCGACGCGGCACCGTCCTTCACTTCATCTTTGTATAACATATGCTTCACGCGTCATTTCTCGGGCACATCCGTCATCAGGACGGCTGCCGCTGCCGCTGCCACTGCCACCGCTACCAACCTTCTCTCGTCTGCCCCGAGTGTAGGAAGGATTGCTCGCGATGGGTTCGTTGCTACGAGGTATGTCTTGTGTGTGTCTCTCTCTCCCCCGTTGTCTTTTCCGTCTTTCTATACATTCAGACACACACGCACACCCGAATCCTTCATATCCTTCGCATTCTGGGCCCCGTATTGGATAGCCAATGTTTAGCAACTCTGAAAGAAGACGCTTGCCTCTCATTCTCTCATTCTCTTGCTTTCTCCATGCAAGAGGTGCCCGGGCCGAGACACAAGCTGAGCTCCTACCTACCTACCCGTACTGGAAGGTATTAGTGGCCAATGGCGCTAATGAGTTCACATTGGTGGACACCCGTCAACCAAGCTTACTCATTAGTGGCCGGGCCCAGAGATGCACCACTTAACCATTCAACCTGACCCATGCAGGGACCTTTTGTCTGCCCCTCGTTGCCCCTCACCTCGGAGCATCACCATTGATCCACCTTGGAACCATCTCCCACCTCTCTCTTTCAGTGCAATACACCTTTCCATACTCAAGTTCCATCGCCCAAAAAGACACAATCCCCTCCCCACCATTGTCGCCGCCTTGTGAATAATCCCAAGTAGGAAGGCCACCCTTGTGGACCTCTACCTCGGCTGTTTTTTTGCCTTCCCCATTCCTCGTCTTGTCCATCAACTGCGTGTCTCGGTCTTTCTTTGTCCTTAAACTGACACAAAACTTCCTCGCCATCTCAGCAGCCGTAGTCGACCCTCTTCTTCTTTGCCCGCACCTCCCCATCACTGGAGTCGCCGCAACTACTGTTCGACCATCACTACATCCGACAAGGCCCTGTACGCCAGCAGAGTTGGCAACATGGCTGATCGCGAAGTCCTCCCCGAGTCCATTCGGCCCTCCCACTACGCCCTGTCGCTGCGCGACCTCAACTTCAAGGACTGGACGTACAAGGGATCCGTGACGTAAGAATCCACCCTTCATCCGCGACCCCCGCCCGAGCTCAAGATTCAGCTCCAGCCCCGACTCAGGTAATCTGCGATGCGCGAACTCTTTCCTTGCTGACTCTCGTGGCCTCCCTACAGTATTGACGCCGAAGTTGTCAAGCCCACAAAGGAAATCGTCCTCAACGCCCTCGAGATCAAGCTCCTCAGCGCAAAAATCGCCGTTGGCCACACAAAGTCGACGCAATCGTGGGAGACCTCCAACTTCAGCTATGCCGAGAAGCAGCAGCGCGCCACCATCTCCTTTGATGAGGAGATCCCTCAGGCCCAGAAGGCCGTCCTCACCATCGAGTTCGAGGGAATCATCAACAACGAGATGGCCGGCTTCTACCGCAGCAAGTACAAGCCCACCGTCGAGCCCGCCAAGTCGGTGCCCCGCGACGACGAGTGGCATTACATGTTCAGCACCCAGTTTGAGTCCTGTGACGCCCGCCGTGCCTTCCCTTGCTTCGACGAGCCCAATCTCAAGGCCACCTTCGACTTTGAGATTGAGATCCCCGACGACCAGGTCGCCCTCAGCAACATGCCTGTCAAGGACACCAAGAAAACCAAGGACGGCTGGCAACTCGTCTCCTTCGAGACCAGCCCCAAGATGAGCACTTATCTCCTTGCCTGGGCCGTCGGTGACTTCGAGTACGTCGAAGACTTCACCGAGCGCCGCTACAACGGCAAGCAGCTGCCCGTCCGCGTCTACACTACCCGTGGCCTCAAGGAGCAGGGCCGCTGGGCCCTGTGGCACGCGCCCCGTATCATTGACTTCTTCTCCGACATCTTCGGCATCGAGTACCCCCTGCCCAAGGCCGACCTGCTCGCCGTCCATGAGTTCACCCACGGCGCCATGGAGAACTGGGGCCTCGTCACCTACCGCACCACCGCCGTCCTCTTCGACGAGAAGACATCTGAGGCGAGATACCGCAACCGCGTCGCCTACGTCGTTGCCCACGAGCTGGCCCACCAGTGGTTCGGCAACCTCGTCACCATGGACTGGTGGGACGAGCTCTGGCTCAACGAGGGCTTCGCCACCTGGGTCGGATGGCATGCGACTGATTACCTCCACCCGGAGTGGCAGGTGTGGTCTCAGTTCGTCAACGAGGGCATGGAGATGGCCTTCAAGCTTGACGGCATCCGCGCCAGCCACGCCATCCACGTGCCCGTCAAGGACGCCCTCGACGTCAACCAGATCTTCGACCACATCAGCTACCTCAAGGGCTGTTCGGCTATTCGCATGCTTGCCAACCACCTCGGCGTCGACACCTTTCTCAAGGGCGTGTCCAACTACCTCAAGGCCCACCAGTACGGCAACGCCAAGACCAAAGCACTGTGGGATGCCCTTACTGAGGCCTCCGGCAAGGACGTCAACAAGCTCATGGGCCCCTGGATCTCCAAGATCGGCCACCCCGTGCTAACCGTTGCCGAGGAGCCCGGCCAGATCTCTGTAAAACAGTCCCGCTTCCTATCCACGGGCGACGTCAAGCCCGAGGACGACGAGACTACCTGGTGGATCCCGCTCGAGCTCGAGGGTAAGGTCGGCGCCAAGGGTGTCACGTCGCTGTCCCTCGAGAAGAAGGAGGACACGATCCGAGACATCGACACCGAGTTCTACAAGCTCAACTCAGGCGCCTCCGGCTTCTACCGTGTGAACTACCCGCCTGAACGCCTTCTGAAGCTCGGCCAGCAGCTCGACCGGCTCAGCACCGAGGACAAAATCGCCATCATCGGCTCGGCCGCCGACCTCGCCTTCTCCGGCTACGGCACAACCGCTGCCCTGCTATCCTTCGTCCAGGGCTTCGCCAAGGAAGATAACTACCTCGTGTGGAGTCAGGTCCTTGACTCCATCGCCCTCGTCAAGTCTATCTTCAGCGACGACGAGACCATTAAGAAGGGCCTCGAGGCCTTCACCCTGAAGCTTACCAACGACGTTGTCGCCAAGATGGGCTGGGATTTCCCCGAGGGCGAGAGCTACCTCGACGGTCTTCTGCGCAAGAGAGTTCTCGTGACTGCCGGCGTGAACGGCCACCCTGGGTAAGTCCATGCCAATCCTATACCCCCAACTGCTCAAAACTGACAAAAGAACAACAACAGCGTAACCGAGGAGGCCACCAAGCGCTTCAACGCCTGGGTCGAGTCCCCCGAGGCCAACCCCCTGCATCCGGCTCTCCGGACCCCCGTCTTCCGCGTCGCCATTAAGAATGACACTGCCCGCGCCGTCGAGGCCCTCAAGAAGGAGTGGTTCACCACCCCGGCCATCGACGGCAAGGAGATCTGCCTCTCCAACCTCGGCTTCGTCCGCGACCCCGAAATCATTCAGAACACCCTCCTCCCCTTCCTCTTCAACAAGTCCCCACCCGCTCCCGCATCGGACTCGGTCCCCGCCGCCGATATGCACTCCCTCGGCGCCGCCCTCGCCGGCAACTCGGCCGCCCGCCAGCTGCAGTGGGATTACGTCAAGGCCAACTGGGACGCCTGCGTCGCCAAGCTCGGCAACCCCATCGTCGTCGACCGTTTCATCCAGGTCTCGCTTAGCAAGTTCACCGACTTCGCTACCGTCGACGACATCGAGGCCTTCTTCGCCGACAAGGACACGAGCGCCTTCAGCCGTACCCTCGAGACCGTCAAGGACAAGATTCGCGGTCGCGCTGCCTACCGCGAGCGCGACGCCGAGAAGCTAAAGGAGTGGCTCGTCGCCAACAAGTACGCGTGAATGCATGGTGGAGGAATATTGGAGCACAACAGAGTAGGGAAGCCGCACAATGCAGCCAGGCTGTAGCCAGCTCAGGTGACAGCTAGCTTTGTGAGAGCAAAAATCAAAATTCAGTTTTACCGTTGTCATGTCAGATACTCGACTACATGGGCCCGCTTGCAATGTTTGTCAAGTATACGTGGTGGGGGCGTCCACCATCGACCCCGTCGCCGGGCGAACGTGAGTGGGACGGGAGCCTCTCCTTATAAGTGCAGAGACAGTGCTTGACCACAAGGGAGCCGGGACGTGTTCCAGCATGAGAAAGTGAGACAGACGGACAGATTTATTATGTATACACGCGGGACGCCAGGCAGCATACGCTCCAGCAGACCCTCGTTGTCTCGTTTCCCAGCTAATTTACGCTTTGCAAAGAAACCACAGTCATCCGTTCGTCCATCCATGCCTGCCCTGATGGAACCTCGGGCGGGCAGTAGGATGTGAGAAATGAACCCCTTCCCAAAACGCCGCAAACTCAAGCAAACCGATGCATGTCCTCATACTGTACATGTCTCACTTTTCCTTTTTATTCCTCCATCGTCTTGATCTTTCGTTTACCTTGCCTTACAAGAATTTGCTCCTATACCATGAAATGGCAGGGACCACTTCGTTTGCGTATATATATCAAAAAACAAAGCGTGCTCGTTGGCATGTGCCGTGAGAACATCTTCGTTGAATCAGCC
This sequence comes from Colletotrichum somersetense, assembly GCA_030867255.1. Classification (NCBI taxonomy): domain Eukaryota; kingdom Fungi; phylum Ascomycota; class Sordariomycetes; order Glomerellales; family Glomerellaceae; genus Colletotrichum; species Colletotrichum somersetense. Next base: position 172,414 of record MU843450.1, on the reverse strand, counting down.
TTGAAATGCGGCACGGCGGAGGTTCTGCATCATCCTCTCCACGAGCGCCGTCGAGTCCGCCGGGACTTCTGGAAGAGGCACTTCTCCCGGTGCTTCGTAATGCGGAGTCGTGCTCTGCATGGGTACCGGCTGGTTCGGCTGATGGTGCTGCTGTGATTGATACTGCTGCTGCTGCTGCTGGTACTGTGTCTGGCGGTGGTGCTGCTGTACCGGATCCGCGTATTGTCCCGGCGGAGGTGCATAGCCCTGTGGCTGATATGCTGCTGGCTGCTGCCTCGCCTGCTGCGTTATTCCCCAACTCGACCCATGATTCTGGTAAGGCGGCACACCGGTGTGCTGTGGCGCCGGTGACGGCATCGACTGGTGCGAAGGTGTCGTAGGCGTTGGCGGGTTCATGCGCGGCTGCGTAGCAATTTGTGCCAAAATCTCCGCCGGGTTCAGAGTATGGTGCTCAGAAGGGGGCTGTCTCACGGACCCTGAAAAGCGCTGATGGTCCGATGGTGTCGTGAAGACCCGGGCATGATCATGAGGGGGCTGGTTGAGCTGAACTGGCTGTCGAGGGAATGCCGTAGTCAAGGACTGATTCGTAAATGGCATTCGAGAATTGCTAGTTGGCGCGGGTGTGTGCGGTACCGGCACAGGAGTCTGAGAGACCCGAGGCGCCTGCTGCATCATGGAACCATTTGAGGTCGCCCCTGGCTGTGAAGTAGCGTTGACCTGGCTCGAATGATTCTGAGAGTTGGTTGCCGGCGTGCCGCGGGCGAAGTCTTTAGCCGGGCTAGAGGTCTGAGATGGACTGACGTCCTGCGACTTCGTCTCCGTTTTTTGCGAACTGGTCTTGGACGAAGTAGCCGCCGAGGGCAGCTTGCCCATGGCTGCAAGGTACTTGGCCGGCAGAGGGACTGGGGTTTGTTTCTCGGGAATCTATGGTGCGGTTAGTTTGGAATCAAATAAGTCGCCATGATGAGACTGATGAAGTGGTTTTACCTTGTACTGAACCTTTGGCACAGAAGACTTCGGTGCGGTTTGCGGTTTTGCCTGGTTCAGTGGGGGTTGAGCAGCAGAAGCAGCAAGTTGGGCCGGCGTCGATTGTTGCGAAGGCGGCTGCGGGACCTGTTGCTGCGCCGGTTGAGACGGAGATTGTGCAGAATGTGGGGGATAATTTGTCCAAGCTCCGTACTGTGGCCGGATTGCTGGATGTAGCGGCGTCGACTGCGACTGCTGCGTATGCCAAGCATTGCCATGGCCGTTAGGTGCGGGTTGGGCGCCGTTCCCGACGGGAGACGGGGACATTGATGCAGAATATTGTGCTCTTGCGCTTTCCTGGGACGCCTGTTGTGCGGGCGACGAGTACGAAGGAGCTGTTGTTTTGACGCCGTACATGCCGATGGAGCCTTGGGGCATTGTGTTTGTCAGTGTATTGAAGTAGGGCCCACCGTAACCTGGCGCCTGTGGACGAGCGGGCGGGTTTGTTGTCGTAGCACCTCCCGGGATGGAACCTTGTCGATTCTTGAAAAATGCCTCTGGAGAAGTTTGCATGAGATGAGCTCGCAGATTACCTTCATACCCATTGGTAAACCCACCCCCAGGCGCATATGGGGTTCGGTAAGTCTTTGAATCTCTAGGAAGGCTGTTAATACCGTCGAAAAAAGCGGCGGGGGCTGTGGGGGCTCTAACCTGTTGTGGTGTACTTGGAAGAAGGCGTATTTCATGGCAACGGAAGGCGTGGGTGCAGCCGAATACCTGCGGTGAGTCTGCTGCCCTGAGCCATGCGAGCCGCCATGCGGAAGTTGCGGCTTGGGGCTCTGGGACGGCGTCACCCACGTTTGCTGCGTCGGTCGCACACCACCAGCCGGCTGAGGACCCGGTGTACTGTACGGGCTTACCCTCGACATCGCGTTCGGGCTTTGGTGATAGGCTTGTCCGGCAGGGTTGGCGCGAGGGACATACTGCTGGTGGACATCAGTCGTAAACCTTTGCTGAACGAATGGAGAACTCGCTGCTGGGTATCGGGGATCCGATCCAAAATGCAACTGCTGTCCCATGGGGCTTGGGGATGGAGAGGCTGTGGGCATGAACTTTTGCGTGGTGAAGGATCCCGTGCCAGCGTAGTGGGTCTCAACCGGCTTTCTAGGTTTGTAGACATATGGCTTCTCCGACTTGGGCCCATTCTGGACTACCGGTCCTGGTGCTGCTACGGGTGACGGCTGAGGGGGGATAATATTGGACACCCTACGATGCGTCGTGTTTGCAGAGACAGGCTTAGGGGGCTTCGGAATGGTGTCGAGGAAATTACTCTTGGGGTTGTGCAGCTCTTTGACAGGGTCTTCAGAATACTGCGCCTTCGCCTCCGTCGACGACTTGCCCAAGTAGTGCCAGATTTGGTTGTCTTTCGCCAGGTCAACCTTGGCCTGGTTCGGGTTGGCACATTCGGCGCATGGGTGAAACTCTGCCCATGTGTAACCTTCGACGAAGGGAGCGTCTTTCCGGGGAATCTCGTCAGCAGGACGCTTCGCGTTCAGTTTATCCTTGGCTTTCTGCGAGGAAGGCATCGGGATTGCCTTGGCCGATGCCTTCGGGAGGTGGTAGTCGGACGGGTCGGGCAGTAGCAGCCATTTCCACTCAACCTCGAGACGATCACTGGTTTGTGTTAGTCTTGGCTCATTCAAACTATCCGAAGAAGCATACCCGTTGGGGATAATGTCGAGAAGTAGCATCTGCTCGTCCGAGCGGTTCTCCACCACGACGCCAGCAAATATGTCGCCTTTGAAGTACTGCAGTTGGCATATCTCTCCCTTCTTCAACGCTGTCGCACCGTCGCGGATGCGAACGTCGTCTTCCAGGGCATCGCCGTCGTACTTCCTGTCACGCTTGGTACGGTGAAAGCGACAGCTAAACTCGAACGCCTGCTCCTTGTACTCGGTTCCATCCTCACCAAAGACCGGAACTTCCGCCTCTTCGACAAACACTCCTGCCGCTGCCGCGCAAGTTGCGTGGTAGGCTCGGGCGCACTTCTTCTGGGAGCACTGGAAGCAGGCGCCCTTCTTGGATCGGCAGTAGAGGCACTTGAGATCCAGGCGTTCCTTGCTGATGTGGGCAACATTGGCGATCACCTCCTTACCTTCTACCATATCAATATACGTCTCCGGGAGGTACAATGCACACATGCGATGGGCTTTGCGGCCATCATCTGTCGGTAAGATTTCTGCGCCGGGAATGTCGTTGGGGCAAAGGCAGCAGATTGGTTCCGCGCGCGTTTTGACCTTGAGGCGGATTTTCTTGACCTTCCTCTCGCCATCCTTGTCTCCAGTTGCGCGCTTCCGCTTCCGAGCCGGCTTTATAACCCCATTGCTATCAGGTGGCGAGGGAAGACCATTAGCATCGTCCTCGTCCTCATCCTCATCTTCGTCGTCCTCTTCGTCTTCGGTCTCCTCGTACTCGGGGGTCGGCTCGCCGCGAAGCTTTCGTTCAATGTCATAAACATCCACCCAAACACTGTCCTGTGCTTGGGCGCATTCGCAGCGCTTGGCGATCTTGCCCATGGGGAGCCACGAATCAAGCGCAAAGTTGACAGCCTCGGCGCAGTTATAACCGAGGTTGTAGCCCGAGTGGTAACCATAGGGATACGTGACAACAAATTCACCCGGATACGAGACGCACTTGTTGACCGTGATGTTATAGTGCTGCTTCAGATGTGACGGGGATATCAAGAACCCCTTGTGACGGAGGAACTGATCACAAGCCTTGGCATCAGTAGGCCAAATGTTCTTCATGGCAGCTTCGAAACGACGAGCATCAGCCTGTGAGATGCTGTACCATTGTTTTGGAGCGCCGAAGTGAAGATAGTTGATGCTGTAGAGGTCGACGTCTTCCAAATGCCACGCAAATGTGGCCTTCCACATGCCCAAGTAGAGGTAAGCCGTATTGACACCCGGAACCTTTGTACCGAGAACATCCAATAGGTTGGGAAGCTTGTTCAGATTCCAGATTTCCGTTGACTCGTGGAAGAGTGTTCCCATGAGATCTGCGCCATACAGCGGCGGGGCGTAGGTGAGGGTTTTCCAGTATATCCTCTCGAGCTCTTCGCAGCGCTCCGGCGTATAGTCGGACACGTCCATCTGATAGTCGAAATCCTCAAATGCTTTTTCGTCAATCATCGCAGAGCCTTCTCTCTTACTGTACTTCCGACGAGCCGAGACGCTCTGGGTCTTTGGCTTTGCGGGCCTTGCGCCGCCCATGCGACCCATTCTACCCAAGGCGCGTGGCTCTTCTTCTTCCTCTTCGTCTACGTCCATTCCCGGATCCTCCACCGACTTGACCAGCTCTTCTTTCTTCACCTCAACGTCGGGGTCTGGCTTGGGTGATATCGGGGTCATCGGGCGCTTCTCGTCTTCTTGGTCGTCATCTTCCTCGTCCTGGCTCTTGCCCTTGGCTTTCCCGCGCCGCGGTCGACCTCGGCCCTTCTTCTTAGAACCAGACAAGGTCGATTTCGCCTCAGCGCGAGGTCTGGCAGCGGATCGGGGTTTCGGCTTTTCGACATTGGCTCGGCGCTCGCCTCGCCTCGCAGGGGGCTGATGTTCGCTCTGGTCGCAAAGCTGCCGCCACTGTGGCAAGTTATAGGATCGCTGATGAAGAATATTGACTTGTCGATATGTCCCATTCGACCCCATTATGTCTTGCTTAATGGGTTCCCTGACCCTGATCTGCTTCACCAGGTCGTCGAGTCTCGGGAGGGATTCTTTCCACTCGGAGGGAGGTATGATTTTGACGATGCCGGACTTCATTCCATAATGATCGACCTTGGTCATCTACAAGCGCATTCAGGGTCAGTCACGGATGACACAGGAAGAGGGGTTACACTGGGAGAACGGGAAGGCGTACGAATAACTTGAAATCCTTGAACTGGTGCATCGTCGGCTTGAAGACAGGGACGGTCCCGGACCAGTGATCGGGGAGGATCTCGCCAATGTCGTCCTCGACCGGGGTCTCGTCTTCTTTCGCCGTCGCAGAAGGGTCAACGGCCTCCTCGTCGAGGTCGCTGAGCTCCGAATCGCTAGCTTCCGACTTGTGCGCATTGTTGCTGTCGGGTGGAGAGTGGAGGAAGGCGGGCTTCGCACATTCTATCTGACCAAGCGCGGGTTCCTCCTGGTCATGGTCGGCAATCTTGGCTGGTTGCGCCGGCACAGTCACAGGCTTCGGGACTGGAGCGCTGGCAGCGTCGGTCGACATCGTGGAGGAGACTACATGCGACCGTGCATGCGGTTTTTGATTTTTTGGACTGCACCTCTTGAAGATGTTGTAACTGTAAGTGAGTGGTGCGCGGGCTGGTTTGGCTCAAGTGGCCGAAAATATGAGGTGCAGACGTCTGTCTCGTCGAGTGCGGAGAATAGGTTCGTTCGTTTGGTTATCAGATTCTGCGGGGGGAAGGTGGTCGGCCACTGTAGGGGACAGCAGGAAAGTGCTTTTTGGCTGTGCCAGCTCGCTAAAATGGGTCGATATTTGGCGAATCTGGGCTGATTGAGCCAGCCAGGGCTGGGCGCAGGAAAGGACCAAGGTTGCGAGGGAGTGTACCTCCAAAGGTTGGTTGTCCTGCTCGTACAGGTAGGTGCTCTTCTACAACCTTTGCACAAACGCGATAGTAAGTACCTCGGCCAGCTTTGTTTAATGGGTGCGAAATTAGGGGGAAAGGTCTGTAGCAAACGAAATAAAAGACTTTGTGAATGGAAAGGGCCAAGACGATGCAGATGTCCTGTTTATCATCGCTACCCGAGAGATTGTGGTCCCTTGCTCGTCTCTGTTGGTTGGAAAGACCCAAGACCAAAAACCAAAGGTGTCGAGGAAGAAGCTGTAGTGCAGGCGCAATGCTGGTGCTCGGCTGTGTGGGGAGGGAGGCCCAGGTCGTACGTACCTACCTTCTGGGTTCCGAAAGCGAGAGAGTGGGAGAACCTGGTAGGCACGCAGATAGGAAACAGCACCCGGCCGTGCTCCCTTCCTTCTTCCCTCGTCCCTTTCCCTCGCTTCCTCATTCTTACCCCCTTGATTGTATTGTACAGGTACACTGTCTACACTAGTCCCGACTAGGTGGCCCCTAATGCCTAAGGCGATAAGGCCATTCGCTGGCTGCTGGAGGACTGCAGGAAAATGACGTCGCTCGTTGGCCGCAGTTTTGGCAACCGCGCTTTTCGCCAGAGAAAAACTGTTTGATTATGGTTTATGCGCAATTTCGATAGGTCTGCGGCGACCGATGCTCACAACGTTGGCTGTTGGTTTCGCTATTAGATAGAGTCTTGTGAGTTCCCGCTGGCATTACGTCCCTTCATTATCGCCGACACACTCTCGCCGCACAACAAGAGCCATTACTCTGTGCTTGGTTTGTGCAAATCTCGATATCAACGACGTTAACCAAGCTGTCATGGCTGTATCACAAAATTGTTGCCTCGTTGGACTGCTGCCACTGGACACGGCCTTTGGTGGGATGCGGATCCGCCGCTGAATGATTTGTTGGCCGCTGGGTCTCAGTGACGCCTGCGAGCCCCCGTTCACACTCACGTCAGGCACGCGAATCGATCAGCTATCTCGTAAAAAAAAAAAGGCCTCTTAAGCTTCGCCCAATAGAGTTGAGCCTCGAGATCTGATAATCTGGCATGCCATGGCATGGGGCATGTGGCATGGGCTCCGTGTCCCGAAATCCCGGGACCCATACCAGCCCTACCGATCAAGATCACCCGCCGCGCGGCAAGCCGATCGTCCGATGATCCAGTCCTCTCCTCCCCTGGCAAGCGGTAGCATCTAAGGCGGCTGCCCAACATACACGTGGCCCGCGATCGTCTGGTTGGCGCGCTTGTGCCTGACCTGCCATCCAAGTAATATCGTTCACCACCCTATCTGTTCATCTTTGCGCTGCAAACGGCAGAAAGCCGTAAGGTTCCTCGAGAGAGGTGGCATCGTCAAGGGCCCCTCCCATGGCAGAAACACGTGTAATCAAACAGCAGCAACTCCGCACCAAGCGGTGAGGGGGTGGGATAGGGGGGAGAAGCGATGAAGATCTGGATCGTAAGACCCCACACGCCAGTTACCTCGACCCTGTAGATGGCGTGAACTATAAACGTGGATCTCGAGCTCCACGCAGCGGAGAGGAGTCCCAGTCTGATCTGCAGGACTACGGAGGGAGGCGACGATGTTCGTCGGATTTCCGTCAGAAGGGTTTAGCGGACCCGCCGCTTTGTGACGGATGACCTATGACTTATCTCTGGAAACGGTTGCTTGGCTCGTCTGTAATGAGCCATGCCGATGAACTGCCTTGTGCGAAGCCGATGTGAGCGCCTGCAGCAGTGGCTGCAATCTCTACCACAGATAGGTGGGAAAAGAACCTATAGCATCAACAGTCCAAAGTGATGGAGTTGACCATGACAGAGTGCGGGCACAAAGTGAGGGGGTTTTCATCAAGCACGCGCTTATACTGTGTTTTTCCAACTGTATCACTATTATTATGTACCTGGAGACCTCACGAGGAACCAACCGCCTTGATAACGTACCTCGGCACTAGGACCAGCAATCCAACGTGGCATGCTACGCTGCCTTCGTGGGTCTGCCCTTTCTCTGCCTCAGTGTGCCTCGCCCACCTGTCGCTCATCTCACCTGCAGCTGACGGCAGCAGGGCATCCATCTCCAAGGCCTGACAACCTACATATCACGGATAAAAGGCCCAGCGCTGTAACACCCTCAAAGAAAGCCGCCTATTGTCATTCAAAAGCAGCAAGGCTCCGATGGTCCTCTCACTCTAGGCTCGCCAGACAAAATTCAAAGTATTGCCACCCTGCATCCTAGCACACAAAACAACGGCTTTCTTTCCCCTTTCCATAAACGCCCAGGAATACCCATATCATAACGGGAGAAGACGGGCCTGACAAAACAACAAGCAAAACGGCTTGAAACCCTATCCCTAGGTAGATGCAAGCGCCAGAAGAATATACAGTACGTCGTGCTCTCGTCAAAAAATTACTATGCGTCACTCTCATGCATCCCATTATTCCTCCTAATGGCGCACTCTCGATAGATTTGTGCCTATGCATCATGCAGAGAGGATAAGAAGAATAAGAAGGGGCGGGACGATGTATTCGGATGACCTCGTCCAAAACAAGAAGCTCGACTTAGGCAGTGCGGAGATGGTTGGATCCAAGGCCAACGAGCTCGAACATCATGGGGATCAAGCCGACGCCCAGCCATGCGATACCTGTCACCGCCTGTCAGCGACTGTGGAGGAAACCCAGAAACACAAGACTCACCCGTGTAGACAACCAGTTTGGTAACCACCTCGACGTCGTAACGCACGCGAGGTCGGATCAGTCGCAGGAACATCTCTTTCTCACTGATTTCGTCTTGCTGGCCTACTGTCAGGTCCAGCTCACCCTTCTCCTCACTCGGGCTCGACAGAACACTGCCAGTGCCCATCATGCGCTCAAAGTCGTGCAGCGAGTTTACGTGATGGCCCTGTAGACCGGATGTCGTCCCCTTCCCCTCCCAATCGCCGCTCTTTTCCCGAAGCTCGTGCATGCTACCCTTGCTCTTGATGCTGCCGTTGCTGCCAATGCTCTCCCGCCGCCGGCGCTCGCGGTATGCCAGCGTTTCATACGCATCGGCGGCACTTTGAGGTCCGATCGATACTGAACGGCCACGCGTCGTCGGATGACGGATGGACTGAACGACGCGGGGAAAGTCTCTGACCGAGGGGATGAGGTTATCCATCCTTGAGCCAGGATCAATAACATTATATTTGGACGCCGGAGTGAAGAAACGCCGGGGAAGATTCCACTCGACCTTCTCCAAGATACGGAAAAGATGCGGCAAAATCCTGAGCATGGTCGGCTTCATGACCTCTCGCCACACGAAGATGACAAAGATGCCGAAAACGACACGGGCCAGAACAATGTGCCACCCGAGAGCGCCGAGATCGATGGACTTGACGCTGTGGGCGGATCCTCCAAAAGAATCGATCGAGGTCCGCCCGTACATCCATGTCCCGATTTCCAGACCAATCACCACGCCGGCAAAAGCAACGCTGTCATCGAAGCAGGGGCAATCATCCGCAGGCTCTGGGTGGATCCTGACGAGCACAATGACTACGAGAGCGGCGATGGCGGGTGCCCACCACGAGCTGCTGTGCATGTACGCATCCAGAGGAGGGCCGTAGTGGAACTCGACGAGCGAGATGACGGCGCCTAGGATCGATCCCACGACGACGTCAATGAAGCCGTGCATGCCACAGTACAAACGGCCAAAGATGATGGAGATGGCATAAAAGTATGACAGTCCCTCGAGGAGAGTCTTGGTCGATTCAGCCATGGTGTTGTCGGGGCTGTGCAGGAGTAAGACGCCATAGACGGCCACTGACACGGCATTGGCGCTATGTGTTGACGGAAAGCCATATTCCAACGCGGCAGAGCCGGACATGGTGATTCGCTGTAACGGCGGGGAAAGCGGCCGCGGGAGGGAGAAGAAGTCCTTGATGAAGCCAGTGAAAAAGACGCCCTCGGCCAGAATGTGGATAACACTGGAGAGCGCAACTAGTTAGATGGGCGCTCGACAAACACGCAGGTTGACAGTTGCTCACCCTTTGCCAAAGGAGGCGTAGCCGCACCAGAAGAGCATGGGCAAGCCGATCATGAAGAAGGTATGGGTACCGAGGTTCGCCGTAATCGCAAAGTAACTATCGAGCCACGGGGTGCGCATTGTCTCCTGCAGGTAAGCCAGGTAGGGAGTCTCCCATCGGATGAGTGGCAGCAACCACTGTCGCAGTCGGTATCGCCATGTCGGCAGCGCTCTCTTATCTGTTTCGAGGGCAAGGTCAGTCCAATCTTTTGCGGTTTGTGACGGCGGCTCCGCGTACATGCGCAAGGCGCAAGGGGAGCAGGAAAGACCGAATGGGGGAAGATAAAACTGAGAAGGCTATAGCAGCGTACAATGATCGAGACTCCTCAGGCCCGCGTCGGGTGCGTCGCTAGGGCTCCTGACTGTGATTAGAGGCGGGGCGGGTGCCTCAGCGACGACCGCTGGGTCGGCAACTGTAGGGTTCGATACAGTAGCATCGCGACGCTCCGGGTCAGACTTTGGCGCCGTCGCGGCGCCATTGGTATGGCTAGTCATGGGGCGTTGTCGGAGGTCGCGATCGCGAGGCATACGGCCATCCGTTTCCTCGTGGGGGGAGTTGAGGCGGCGGTTCGGAGTGTTGGTTTGCAGTTGTGTGGTCGCGTGGATAAGTAGATAATAGGAGGAGGGTCAGGGTCGGGAGCGGCTAGTGTAAGGGTTTAAGGTGGAGGGGAAGCGGAAGCAGATGCACTTGTTCGGTGACTGGGTAGGAGGCTACGCATTCGCTGGCCGAAACGCAGCACTTGGCTTGACGGTGAAAACGAGTGGTCGCGTGGCAGAGGATCACCAGCGGCAAAACGATTCCAGAGCTTTGCGGGGAGGGATGGAAGAAAAGGAAACGAGAGGGACGGGGGATTTGCAAAGCTGTAGCAGCAGAGGGTGGGATTGCGATAACTAGCACTCGAACTGCTGCAACTGGAGCCGCTGGTGTGGCGTACTGTATGTAGTGTGGGAGGGATTGCTTCTTTGGGGAGGGCTGATGTGTACTCCCAGTCCAAGTACCTCGGACTCTGGGCTCAGCCGTGGGACAAGCAAAAGGCTGGAAGAGAAAAGAGAGTGGCTGACGTGAGGGCGAGCCTGTGACGGCAGCCGAGGCAGAAGACAACTTTTAATTCGGAACTGCGAATGAACGGTCAACCTACAATTACAAGCCAACCCATCCGGAAGATGGATGAGATAGGTACCTAGTCAATAGAAGGGTCCCGCGCTAGCGCTGGTGTTTTGGTCTAGCATGAGGCATCTTGTATTGACCAGTAGTACCTGGGTATGTAGTGTACGTAGCGGCCCCCAACATCGATAACGGCGCGGGCGTCCTTGCCAGCTACCTATTACCTAGGTACCACCCACCTACCTACCCACCAGGTAGATCGTTATAATGTAACCGAGTACCATGCTGTACTCCGACGTTTGGGGGTAAATCGGCAGAGTTGATGCAACTCACACATTCTTTCATCCAGCCGATGCACAGGATGTGGGCGTGGCCAGCTGGCCCCAACCTTCCTTCCATATGGCGCCGCAACGTTGTACAACATCAGGGTGTTTAGATATACGATACCGGTACGCCAATCTGTGGCCATCGAGACAGCACGATACCTACCTACACATTCACTCGTCGGGCTTCGGGAAATGTCTTGCTTCCATGCATCGGAAGGGGTGGAGCAGACAACAGCTTGGCGGGCTTTCTCAATGGGCGGAGGCCTGTCTCACCATCCGGGAGCTTGAACATGAGATGCAATGGGAAAGGCCCTCGGAATCAAATTACCTTCCCTTCTGACACCGGCCCAAGACAAAAACATCACTGCAGATAATGCCATTATCAACTGCCCTGCTGCCCTGCTGCCCAAACTGCACATTCTTGGCGGGAGGAGACACAATCCTGTGCGCACCAACAGACAGCTCGCCCAAGCACGTTCAAGCATCTTCCTGACAAAGCTCCATTCCCCTCATCTTCTTCAGTCTCGGGGCCTCTTCCTCTCGTCTCATCCCATCCTGACTTTGACTTGTCCTATCACACGCTTTTCCCCACCGAGCGAGGTTTTCAGACTGCAAAGTGCCTCGCCGCATTTGCACTCCCGCATTTGCATTGCCCATTAACGGACCGTTTTCCGTGTCCGCGAGGCCTTTCAAGGCAACGACTGGACCAGATTTCCCATGCGGATAGAGGGCCATCACAGTGTTTCGCAAAATGCCACAAATTATCCCCATACCGATGTTGCACAAAGCGTACGGCGTAGCAGTTTTGCGAGGGGAATGCAACGTTAGCATAGAGTGCAGTTCAACTCTATACATGAGGCTATGTGATACCATACTTGCTTTTTCCTTTACAACGGCTGCTTTGCGTTTGATGGTCCTCGTCGAAGGAGGTTGTCAATTAGTTTGCTAAACCCCCACTCGCCCACTGGAAATTAAACTCAGACATCCCGGTCAACGCGTCCAAAGCTCCCTTTCCGCGTTTCCACCAAGCTTCACACACCCCAACGTATCGTAGCAGCAGTCCACCAGACCGCCGCGGCAGCAACAGGACATCAACACTCCTATCCAGGCTTTCCCACCCGTCTCGCTCTCATCAATTCGAGGCAACCCGTACAATGTCCGCCGCCCTGCTTCCCCTCCGCGCCCGCCATTGCCTCGTCACCGGCGCGTACGGCGGCATCGGCGCCGCCATTGCCGCCCGCTTCGCCGCCGAGGGCGCCCTCGTCACTCTCCTCGGTCGCAAGGAGGACAAGCTGCGCGATCTCTGCGACCGCCTGCCGCCGTTCCAGGACTCTCACCTCGCCCCTCTGACCGCCGCGGCGTCTTTACCGCCTGCCAACGGGGAAAGGCCCGCTCACTCCTACGCCGTCATGGACGTCTCCGCTGACGGCCGTGACGAAGCCGTCTTAGATGACATCTGGGTGTGTCTCTGCCTTTCTCCTCTTTTTATCATACTCGTTCCTTCCTCTTTCTTCTGTTTCGGCTCCTTGTTCCCTCATGACAGCCAAGAGCTGACTGTGGCTGCTTCCATGGTGTCATCATTGCTGTGAAAACACACCAAACTGACAGGGACTTCTCCCCGCTCGTAGAACCGTACAGGCCAGATAGACGTCCTAGTCAACGCGGCTGGTATTGCGCAGTTCCAGTTGTTGCAGAACACTTCACCTCAGGCTGCGAGGGAGCTTATAGACACCAACCTTATGGGCACAATCTTCATGTCGAGGTACATGGCCCGGCGCATGAAGCGCAGGCGCGCAGACAGGGATGGTAAGTCATGGCAACCGTCACTATCCTTCCCTCCTCCATCTCCTTCCCGGCATGACACACTTCCACGATTGTCACTCTCACCACACTGTGTGATCGATCTGATCGATGCCGCCGCACAGATAGAACAGCTCCCTGCATGCATGCAGGGAGCGCACGCACGTTCTGCGGTAACAGTCCTGCTGACCACGTCGTCCCACTTACAAGCTTGCATAATCAACGTTGCAAGCCTGCTGGCCGAAAAAGGCAGCCCTGGCACCAGTGTCTACGCCGCGTCAAAGGCCGGTATAATTGGTATGTTCCTGTCTTATTTTTTGTTGATTTTTTCTCTTCGTTTTGGGTTTTTCCTTTTCGCGTAATGGTTTCGTTCCTTGTACATCGCGCACACCTTGCGCTGCTGTATCTTTTGCTACCCCCACCATCTCCCAATTGTAATAGGCCAAGTCTAACATTTGGCGACGCCGAGTCCCATAGGCCTCACCCACGCTCTGTCTGTTGAGCTGGGACCGCTGCGCATCAGAACCAACGCCGTCGTCCCTGGCTACATAGAAACCAACATGCTTGCTTGTAAGAAACGCCATCTCACACTCTCCTCTGTCCTCCGACTGCCAGACCGGCTTCCGAGGGTTCCGTAGGCCAATTCCCCTTGGCAAGAGCATAACTAATTTACACATTAATTACCACAGCAATGTCGAAGGAACCCCTCGAGAAGCGAATTCCACTGGGACGCTTGGGCCGCCCTGACGAGGTGGCCGATGCTGCCGCTTTTCTCGCCCAAAACACTTATGCCAATAACTGCATCCTGAATCTGGATGGCGGGCTGAGTGCTGTCTGAGCTAGCGTGTAGTCCCACATTTTAGTCGAAGGGGTACCTCCTGATGTTGAAAATGGGGCCCCTTCATCAGTCGTCGATGACGATGGCTCCACCTGTCGAATCATCCACGACGACCACGTCGTCGTTGCTTGTCTGCGCGATCTTGGCCTTCTTCGCTTCAATCGGCTCGTCGCCGTCGTCCGACCGAGGCCGCTTGAGGTTGTTCGACTCCCCTTCGACATCAACGGGGGGCTTACCGTTCTGTTCGGCTGTACCGTTCGACTCTGTGGGGGCCTGCTTCTTGGGCTTACGAGGAATCTCGGGTTTCTGATCCACAACCAGGCCCTTGACAGGCTTGTCGTCCGAGGGCTCCTTGCTGTAAGGGTGTCAGTGAGGTCTTTTTGGTCACAGATTTAGAGACAGACGTACGATTCCTGGATGCTGATGACGACATTGACGAAGGGTTCTTCATCATCTTCATCGATGACGGTGAGGAAAGTGTCTTCATTGATGCCAAGATCGCTGAGCTTTTTGGGTAGGTTTTCCGTCTCATCCGGATCATAGAGCGGGCCTGCGTCGTTGTTCAGGGCAAACTCCTTGTTGCCGTAGCCGAGTTCGAGACGCACAAAGTCCTCGACAAGATCCTTGAGCGTGGCTCTGGACAAGTCAACGGACACACTCGTCTGATAGACGCTGCACACCGGGCAATCTGGGTTGGGAGGCCGGTACTTGCTCGAGTTGAGCAGACGAGCAGGGTTATGAGGGGAGATGAAAACCTAGGTAGAACATTAGACCACAATTCTAGCAAACACAGAAAGAGGTTTCACCATACCTCCTTAGTCTGAGTGAAGTCGCCTCTAAGCACCTTGAACGACTGAAGAATACACAGGCCTGCGACAATGGCATTGGTGGTCGCAATGGCTGGGATGATGTTGCCAGCCATCTGCTTGATATCGAAGCGGGACTTGCGTTCAATGCCGAAGACAGATGATCGGATGTTGGCACTGGCTGTGACGAAATCCAATGTGTCCTCGTCGTCCTTGTCGAAGGTGATCAGAGGCTCCGGCCCAGATGCGTCTTTGTGAGCCTTCTTCAGCTCCTGCATCCGTTTGCTCAGCCGGTCGAGGCTATCGACGAAAACTGCAAAATTCTGCTCCAATGTCCACACGCTCTGTCCGTCCTTGAGGATTTCGTCCTTCGATGCAAGGGCGTCCACCGACTGCTCAGACAGAGTCTTGTAGTCGAGGGCCTCCGGCTTTCGCCTGGACTTCCACATGTCTTCCATAGACGCCAATCGCACAATATCAGCGCTGAAGACCTTGTCGAAGAGAAGTTGAGGAAAGGCTTCGGTGCCCAGTGATTCGCGAATCGCTCTAAGAGCGGCGGCCTCTTTCTTCAGTTCCTCAATCTCCTTGGCGTTGTCGGCGTCGGCTGAGTTGTCGAAAGCGGACTCGTCTTCGCTTGTCCCGAAAATCTCGTTGAGCAGGTAGCTCTTGCCCCAGACGATGCAGTGTATAGGCTGACTCGGCGTGCTTCGGATAGTGCAGACCGGGAAGGACTTGGGCGTCTCCTTGGGGGTGCAGTCGTAGCATGCGGTTACTCCCTTTTTGATGACCTGGACGTTGCCGTTGAACCCAGTCGTGCCGCTCTCTATGAGGGGAACATCGGCGGCGAGGCACATTCTGTTGACATGTCGTCTTGCCTCAAAATTGTCCAGCGCATTGAAAACGATGTTGAAGCCCCGAAACCACTTGACATTGAACTGGGAGTCCTTGATATTCGCATGGTGCGCAACAATCTTGACCTTGGGGTTAAAGGGCTGTGCCGCGTCCTTGGCAACCTTGGACAAGTCAGTATTGCAGTGCCTCCAGGCCGACATCGCAGCGTCGGGGACCATACCAAAGCCTTGGACTTTTTGATGTGCTCGTAGCGGAAGAGGAATTGTCGGTTCAGGTTACTCAGATCAATTGTATCAAGATCGACGACATGGACTTCGCCAAAGCCCGTAAGTACGATGTTTTTGAGGAGTTCGCATCCGATACCGCCAGCTCCGACCATCAACACGCGCGCCTGCGTAGTTAGCGTCGGCTCCATTGAATCTTCGAATAAACGGTATTCCAAGATCGTGTCGTCGTAGAAGGTGCACAAGGAATCGGTGCCGTCGCAAGATGAATACATGAATGGGATGAAAGGTCGCGTGGTCTGATGCGCTGGGTTCGACAAGGTTGCGACTTACCTTTTTGACATTGGTGTTCAAAGCTCCGCCAAGCGACTGCTGGTAGAATCGATCGCGCGGCTGAACGACAGGTCTTTGCTGTTGCGGCTGCGGCTGCTGCTTCTGCGGCTTCTGCTGCGGCTGCCCTTGCGGCTGCTCTTGTTGAGGCTTCTGCTGCCCTTCTTGCTGTTGCTGTTGCTGCTGCATCGATTGCGCGGGCGGCTGCGCAGCGGGAGCCGCGGTGGTTGGCAGTTGCGTTGGCTGCTGCTGTTGTTCTGATGGTGGTGCAGTGGCTGTCGCCGTCGCCGTGGGCGCGATCGGCTCTGCGGCGGTCGCCGCGGCGGCAGCAGCTCCCGCTTCCGCAGTAGGATCCATCAGGCTCAGTTCGCAGTGTCGTGGAAATTGTCCTGTGCGTCGATCAATGGGGGGGTTGCGACGGGGCAGCGTTGTGACGGGGAGCAGCAATCGGGAGAGTGTGAAAGAAGAGAAGGGGGGGAGAAATAAGCCCGCGCCAGCTGGGATGGGATGGATAAGACGAGGGCGGGTGGTTTCAGCACGGAGGGCGAGGCGAGGCTGCAGGCTGCGGGAGAAAAGGTTGAGGTTTTCCTGAGGTCGGTGGAAGGAGCGATTGCACAGAGCAAGGTTCTAGCCAATACCTGCAGCCGGTGACGGGATTCGGCAGGGATTGGAGCTGTTGGTTCCTGGAGAACTGCCGCGCTCGATGTCTGATTGGCCAAGAAAGCAAGGCCCTGCTCTCCTGCAGTAGGATCCCACTATAGTGCGCTATAACATGGGCGGCCTGTGCATCTCGCAGCCACTGTGACGCGCTGGAGTGGTTGCCTGCCCAGTCCCTATTAAAGTGCATCAGGGACGGCATTTCGCTTGCTCACTTTCCGAAGATGCGCTGGGCCTCTCTGCCGGCCCGGTTCCTCACAGACTTGTGGGCGGAACGTATCCTCCTGCCACATGGCAAACAGCGGGTTTAACCGTGGAACAGGGGACCAAATGATACTCAACGATAGAAAGAAGATTATCCATCAGGGGACTTCTGGGTTGATCGCCACCTGTAATCAAGAGGTGATCCAGCAACAAAAAAACAGAACGGGTCAGTGCAGCAGTGTTATGTATGGGTCTCTGAGCCGCCTGGTCTGACGTCCAAATCTGCGCCGGCATAGTCGCCCCCTCTCAGAAAAAGGATTGCAACGCAGCTGGCCAGAAGCATCGAGGTGGTGCAGCCAGCCAAAGGCCATATCCTCGCAGATCCCTCCAGAGACATTCCAAGTGCAGCCACTTCCTGGTACCCACATCATGTCCGACGACGAGGCCGACCCCGAACTCCTGGCTCTCCTGCGCCAGCACTTCCAGGGCAAGCTCAAAATCGATGATGAGCCGGAGACGGATGTCCTCGATGGCGCCGAGTTCGTATACGATAACTCTATCGATGTCGCCATTGACATGAGGGCTACTAAGCGCGCTGCCGCCACCATCTACGCTCAGATGGAGCAAAAGCAGTACTCGACCTCGACCTGGGCCGAGCATGACCTGCACCCCAAAACCAAGGACGCCACCACCGCAGCTTTCATCTTCACCATGGACCTGCTCAACTTCTGCTTCTGGTCCGAGAAGCCCGACGACGAGAGGTACGCCGTCGAGTACCGCGGCAAGACCTGGACAGGATACTGGAGCATGGTTGCCTCGCTGCAGCGC
This sequence comes from Colletotrichum somersetense, assembly GCA_030867255.1. NCBI lineage: Eukaryota > Fungi > Ascomycota > Sordariomycetes > Glomerellales > Glomerellaceae > Colletotrichum > Colletotrichum somersetense. Next base: position 154,796 of record MU843450.1, on the reverse strand, counting down.
GCTCTCGACGAGGGTATCCCCATCACCAGCTCCGACTTCTGGCAGAGCGAGGACGAGTGTAACATGGAACTCATGAGGCATGTCTTTCGCTCCAAGACGGAGGAGGAGATGCCCTTGCTCGAAGAGCGTTTGGCCTGCCTGCGTGAAGCTGGTACCGTGCTGTACAACAGGTACAGCTGTAGCGTTACAAGGCTCATCGAGGCCGCCGATGGCTCTGCCGCCAAGCTGGTCAATCTGCTCGCACGGGACTTTGACTGCTTCCGTGACGAGCACAAGTTTGAGGGTCGACGGAAGCCCGTGAGGGTCCTCAAGAGGGCACAGATTCTCGTGGCGGATATCTGGGCATGTTTTGGTGGTGAGGGCCTCGGCGCCTTCAGGGACATTGACAAGATCACAATGTTCGCCGACTACCGCGTTCCGCAGATCCTCAGCACCATGGGCTGCTTGTACTATAGCCCTTCGCTGGCGACAGCTATCAGCGACAAGCGAGTCATTGAAAGTGGATCGAGGTTGGAGTTGCAAATGCGAGGTGAGGCCGACGAAACAAGATATTGTGATTGACGTGCTAATTATGAGCCAGCGTGCAGCATCTGGTGCGTCGAGCTCATCAAGCGGGAGATCCAGAAGGAGCACCCCGGAACGAGCGTCAACGCCATCTTGATTGATTTCTTTCTGTATGATACCATGAAGGAGCTGGAGGCCGCTGGCGCAGAGACGGTGGGACATCACCGGACTAGAAGTATCTGGTATTAGAGCAGCTGCGCGGCATGTCAACGCAAAGATGGATGGAGAAGCAATCGACACCTCTGATAGGGGGTATAATTCTGGGCGGCTGTTTTCTAGCGTGACAAATCTAGTTTGATCATTTGTAAGCAACTCCTCGTCCCGCATGCCTCATATATTCGTGCCGCAATGTGTTGTTGGCTTGCAAGTATTGCCTCAGAATGCATTTGTGTAAAACTCCAAACTCCCTGCCTTGGATCTTGGTCAAACACTTCCCAACGATTATCTCGCCTCTAAGCGGGCCCAACCACCGTCGTGTTCATGAGTTCGTCCATGTGTGCCCGCTCGAGTGAATTCCCATTCTGCTCCTCCTTGAGCAAGACCGCAAGGACCTCGATGGGTGGGTTAAGACCAAGTCTTTCCGCCCGCTGCCAACGCTTCATGCGCTGCAAACCAATACAAGGCTGTGTACCTTGTTAGTATCATTAAAACCGTCCGATAGATAAGGAAACATACACCATATTGCGAACTGACGTCAAAGTACCGTAGTACTTTCTCTGCCAAATTCACGTCCTTCTGATGAACCCTAGGCGCAATGCGCTGAGCCTCGATCAATTTCCAATACTTGTTGATCTGGGCGTCGCTAATCTTCTTGGCCCTGACTGCCGAGTCCGACTCCTCAAAGAGCTCCTCTTTGGCTTCCGTCTGCTCGATCTCAGGACTTGTGGGCTCGTCAAGCTGGATCTCGTTGGCTTCTTCTTCCTCCTCCTTCTTGGCTGGCTTGCCGATCTCCACTCTCTCGACAGCGGAGGCAAGGGCGGCTTTCTTTTGGTCCTTGGGCACGGGCTTGGAGACCCTGTGAGAGAAACTGATGGTCGACTGGCCCCGAGTCGAACCAGGTCTGGCCCGGGCTCCTCCTGTTGATCTTCGGGTGGTGGGCATTGTGTGAATAGTACGTGACTGTGTGATGAGGTATCTGTATTACTTAAGGTTGAACGATGGTGTCAATGATAAGGATATCAATAAACCCTTGGCCGTAATGGAATTGAGATATCTCGAGTGGGGTGTAGATGGTCCGGATAACGTCGCCAATCGGTGTCGTCCCGAATTCACTCTCATTCTCTGTTAAACCACGAAGTCCAATGAGTAGTGGATGACGAAATGGGCAGAAGGTGGCAGGGGCCTTAATTTGGCGGGGCAACGCGAGGTTGGTATGAAAGCACGTGCCCTGCCGCCTCGGGCTCTACGGTGTGATGCTGGATGTTCTCACTGTTCTTGCACTGTCCTCATCATCGTTATTGTTCATTTCGGCATGTCTCTATTATCTGTCTTGGGATCTGTCGTGGCGAAATGCCTCACACCAGGGTATTTTAGACAGACAAACTTTTTTTGTGACTTTTCCACTTCCATCTATGCTCCAGTAGCTTCTCTGTAGAATGAGATGCTTCGGTTAGCGCCCGCCGTACAGAAAGACTCGTTCTTTCCGGTCTTCGGAAGCCACTTGACAGCCCAGAGTGCCTTATCCGTCTCACTGTGCGTCGCGACACAGGCGCTGCGCTCGACAGACCATACCTTGACCTTGCCATCCATGGCGCCACTGAGCACGTATTCGCCGGTGTCGTTCCAGTCGATAGAGGTGATCCACGAGGCATGGCCTGTCATGTTGCTGACCTGCTCGCCGTTCTTGATGTCATAGAGTGCAATGATGGATGCGTCTCCTGCTGCAGCGAGTCTCGTGTTTCCAGGAGAGAATGCCACAGCACGGACGGATTTGACCAAGCCTGAAGACATGGTTAACCAACTGGCGTTTCGAACGACTTCTCGGGGGTCTTACTGGGCAATGAGAACAATAGCCGTCCGGTGTCATTGTTGAATACGTAGACAGCACCGTTCTCGTGGCCACTCGCGGTGTACTTTCCATCCCGGCTCAAGTCGACTGACATGCCGAAACTTCCCGAGCCCGGACTACCCGTCTCGTACTCTCTGATCTTGGGCGTTCCCTCTTCACCGGTGTCCCAGACGTTTATGCGACCATCGTAGGTTGTTCCTGCAAGGAACTTGCCATCCTCGCTGAGGGCAATGGCCCATACCTCGCCAGCCTTGGCCGCTTGGTTGGTGATCTCCGAGTGCAGCTTCCATTCGTTCGTGTCCTTATCGACGACCCAAATCTTCACTTCGCCGGCGAAGCCCGCGCTGGCAGCGACAAGGCCATTACGCGAGGTGCAAATGTGATGGCAGCCTAGTTTGTGCGCGCCGCTGATGGACTGTGTGATGGGAACTGTAGGGTCGGACGTATTATGGACGTGAATAGTGGACGATCCACTCGCAGAGAGGAGTGATCTCTGTGTTGCGGCGAGCCCAAAGATGTCAGTTACGTGGGCTGAGAACCGCGAGGCGTTAGCAAGGCGAACCTCTCCAACCGCTCAAAGGGTTGAGCTCAATATCGAGCCAGCTCACCATTGTCCACAGTGTGTGTGGTCAGATATTGTTTCGACTGCTAGGATTAGCTTCCGCTGCGAGCAGGAGGAGTTGCTGGAGCTCTTACCATGATTGCCAGTCCATGCGAAGCTGTGGATGAAGCGCGGTTGCTATTGGGAAAGTTGCAAGCGCGATGTGGTCGGCTAGGTGGGGGCTGACATCACATATTGGCGAGGGAAGACCCCTACAAATAAATACAGGTGCAAGCAAGCAGCTGAAGAGGGAGGGGCAGTGGAGGGGCACCCTCCACACCCCCTTGCTACCTACATTAGGTAGAATCAGCACCAAAACTCGACTTCATCCTCTTGATATTGATTTATACGAGTCCCAAGGAAGAATTGTTGGTGTCTTTGGTGCCATTTGCTAATCCCTTCGCAAAAAAATTGTTTTTTCCATCTATTCTAACAGGTTCTGCTAGTAGCATAGATAAATTCATAACGATCATGAGTTTCATGGTTTTTATCGTGACAAATACTCAGTTAAACTCACAATATGCGACTTGATTATGAACTACTTAGCGACTAACTACCCCCCCCCCCCCCCCCTTTTTGTTATATTTATTTCACGGGTCTTTAGATCTAGTCTCAGCCCACTCTCGAACTTGTCACGATAACTACATTATCCATATGACTATTTGAGTTCATTCCCTTGTAATGCCAGTGACTGGTACCGCGTTCTGGTACAAGTTAAGGTGAACGTGATCACGCACTCTTCATTTATGGAAATACGTCAAATCGCGTTTTCCAAAGTGCCAATTCACTTCAAGATATGCTTTCAGGTGGTCGAGAACTTGCACAGAGTCCGGCGACCAAAGATCCGAAAATCTATCGCGGCAAAAGTCTGTTTGAGCCGCTAGCAGGTCAGATGCAACGATACTCACCCCCGAGGACCCTTTTTAGCTATGCCGGTGCCGTATTTGATAAGGAGCTAGACCGTCAACTGGCGGTGTACCCCGTGCCTCGACAAAATATGCAGGGGGGCAATCCAGTTACGATCCTCAAGGTTCACATTGGCCATGCGCAGCAGAAGCCGGTCGGTGAAATCGTCGTTGTTGATGTTGAGGACTTGGCCATAAAGCACTACCAGGAGTGGGCCTGCAGCCTTAAAAATCCTCCGTCTCGGTGTCTTGGGGTGAACGGGAGCGTTCCCGTTAACGTGTGTGTAACTCGGCCAATCGATGTAATCAGCTTGCGCGGTAAACTGGTGATCAACGTCCGCATTGTTGCGGAGGGCCACTTCTGACGTAGGGATGCAGCTACAGAAGCAGGCTCGCCGTAGGGCGTACCAGTCGTCCTCCGCCGCTTTTCACGTATAGCACATGAATCAACAGGTTATAGAGGCATTTGCACGAGACATTCGAGTTCTCAAGGTCAGTGATACCCTCCAGAACAGCCAGATCGGTCGTCTCCTCTGGACTCCCAAGTGGATAGGTTTCTGTTATATCCAGTTCGAAATCATCGTGTTGGGCCTGTACCTCGTTGGGAATATTGAGTGTTTTCGCCACCTGCGACTTTGAGAAAGCACTTGATCTTGGCGACCTTGGGGTATTTAAGAACAACCTGAGATGGACGCAAGATAACTTGACCAGGACCGACCCTGCCGCCACCGTCCTTGCTCTTGCGTTAGCTCTTGCATCAGGATGCTCGCGACGAGTCGAATGTACCTGACGAATCATCATCATCAAATTTTAGATGAGTCGTGCGTGCCACGATGAGTCTGGCCTCTGCATCTGTTTGAGTTGACGCCGGGCTTCAACTTTTCTTTGGTGACATGCAAGAATAGCTCGCAAGGGAGGATGTTTCACTCCGTCAGCTTCCTAGCGGGGCTTGTGTCAGAAGCCGATTGTGCCCTGCCTCAACTAGTTGAGGAGTTGATAAAAGTACTTGCGGCGTAGCATTGGACATTGTGCTCGAGATGCTGATTTGATGGATCATATCTACTTTCGGGATACACGAGTGCTCACATAGTCCTACTATCCACTCTGCTGAATACAGAATCGATTCACGTCTGGGAAAAGCGAGTTGCTGTTTCGCAAGTTGAGCCATTAGATAGAACAGCCAGCGACATGAATATGAAAATGTCGGAATGACTTTTCCTCGATCTGCTGACGTCGGTGTCCGAGGATGGTCTTGTGCTAAAAAGCAACCAACAACGATAATGTGACCAGCAGACACTACTGAGAGCCTCGACACCCTTATCACGTGAGGAGGAGCGTTTGGGAAAGCGCGTCCGAAGAAACCATGGATTGTCCCAAACGCCACAATATGCTAACCAGCTGTACACTTGAATATACACGTCTCGAATTGTTACACGGCCATCACCCAGGGCGGTTTAGATGAACTTTCCTGAGGGGTTTTCATCTCTCCACAAATCTTTGATTTCTTTCAGGCAATTGTCAGTAAAGGGATATCAGATGACGACAGAAGGATACGTACTGCTAAGGCAGTGCGGGCATACGATGTGCTGCCTCTTGATCTGGCCGCAACCTGGGCACTTGCACAGGGACTTGACGTCCTTGAGCGCCTTTCCAGCCATTTGTCTATGTCTCTTCTTGGCGTGCGAGGTCTTCTTCTTGGGCACCGCCCTTAGGATGGACTCCCAGATGCCGCCGAGCCACGCAGGAACATTGAGGTTGAATGCGGGAATGGCGAAGGAGAGCGCCGGAAGGAGGGAATTGGTGACCTGGCGTGTGTAGAGTGAAAATATCCTCGAAGTCTGAGTGAAGGCTGGCGTGGAAATCGGGGGAAGAAGGGAGGTCATGCGCAAAGGTCGCGCGCCCATTGCGATGGCAGCCATTTTGAATGATTGATGCCGGATCGGCTCGAGATCGGATAGAAGGGCGCTAGTGCTCGTAGGGTAGCAGAACCGTCGAACATGAAATTGACTCTGAATAGTCTTGATGTCGAATGGAGCCGGGGAGGTTTGGGCTGCCGAGAGTCGACGTTGCGATCCTGGTTCGCGATGGTCGATGTTGAGGCAACCCACTGTCGTTCACGTCAACGAGGCTCAAGCTTCTTCTATTCCGAACGGGAAAGGGAAAAAAAAGGCTTGCGACCGGGGAGCTATCGATTAGGATCTACCAGCCAATCACATACCCAGAGACGCACGGACGCATATTCAGCCAATTAGCGCAATGGGGACCCCTTTTCCCCTTTCCTTCCGCCCCTGCACCTCTCTGCATTGCAGGGAAATTATTGTTTGCTGGAGCGGAAGGAACAACCTATTAGCTGCAGCCAACGGCCACAGCCAGTGCCTGACAGGACAAGACACCGGGCACAGGTAGCAAGCAAGTGCCAGCAAAGAGGAAATTACCCTCCTGGTCCAGCACTCTTCCCATTCACCGGCTTGTGTCCTTCGAAACATCCCTCAACCTCGTGATCCTCTTTTCTCTCTCCCTCTCCCTGCCCATCGCTTCTCTGACGCCCGACCCTCATTCAACCTCTCACCTCGACTCGGCCCCAATCGAGAGACCAAGTAACGGATACCTTTCTTGGAATACAGAGGCGTATCTCACTTTCACTCCTTAACAGCAAAGCCCACACCACTCTCGCTCCCTCACGGAAAAGCTATCGCTATGGCGCAGCCCCAGACCATCTTCCCCCAGACCCATGTTGGTTTCGACAGCATCACGTCTCAGATTGAGAAGAAGCTCCTGAAGAGAGGCTTCCAGTTCAATGTCATCTGTGTCGGTAAGTTACTCTCCAATCCCGTGCAATCGCAATCACTTGCCGGCCTAGCAAACCGGCCTGTCCGCGACCTTGTCTCCGTAGCAGTCGACTAACTTGATCGTGTTTCTGCAACCAGGCCAGACAGGTTTGGGCAAGTCAACCCTGATCAACACCATTTTTGCCTCTCACCTCATCGACTCTAAGGGTCGCCTGCTCCCTGACGAGGCCGTCCGCTCGACCACTGAGATCCAAGCCGTCTCCCACATGATTGAGGAGAATGGCGTCCGTCTGCGCCTCAACATTGTCGACACCCCTGGGTACGGCGACCTGGTGAACAACGACCGCTGCTGGGATCCTATCGTCAAGTACATCAAGGACCAACACTCCGCTTACTTGCGAAAGGAGCTCACTGCTCAACGCGAGCGCTACATTCAAGACACCCGCATCCACTGCTGCCTCTTCTTCATCCAGCCCTCAGGCCACTCCCTTAAGCCTATCGATATTGTCGTCCTGAAGAAGTTGTCTGATGTCGTCAACGTCGTCCCCGTCATTGCAAAGTCCGACACTTTGACCCTCGAGGAGCGTCTGCAGTTCAAGGAGCGTATCAAGGAGGAGTTCGCTTTCCACAACCTCAAGATGTACCCGTATGACAACGATGAGTTTGATGACGAGGAGCGTAACCTGAACACTCAAATCAAGGTGAGCCCTCTTGGTGCGGATCATACTCGCGTCGGTTGCTAACCGTGGAACAGGATTTGGTCCCTTTCGCCGTGGTCGGCTCGGAGAAGTCCATCATTGTCAACGGCAAGCAGGTCCGTGGTCGCCAGAACCGCTGGGGTGTCATCAATGTCGAGGACGAGAACCACTGCGAATTCATGTACCTGAGGAACTTCCTTCTCCGCACCCACCTCCAGGACCTCATCGAGACCACGTCGCAGATCCACTACGAGACTTTCCGTGCCAAGCAGCTCTTGGCGCTCAAGGAGAGCAGCGCACATGGTGGTGGTAGCAGACCCATCAGTCCTGCTGCTGACCGCGAGCTCAGCCGGGGCTCGCAACGAATGACCATGAACGGATACTAGTCGACGAATGGTCCGTCCCAACTACGCTCTGGAGGACCCAGCCGGCAATGATGTTCTCGGGCCGCCGGATTTCTGATGACTTTTAATCTCATGGTGTTATGCGCAGACCAAAAAGAAGGAGGCATGGCACGACCTTGACAGCAGGCGGAGGCTGTATCGACTGATAATTCGAGGGAGGAAGCAGCTGCTATACCCATGGGAAGGTTGGCCGGAAATTCGTCTGCATGGGAGAATCGAAGATGCTGGCATGGCGTGTGGACATTGGTCGTACCCCACTTCAGGCCTTCATGGCCGTTGCAGTACTCGTGCTGGCGAAATAGCCCGTTATCCCCCCCTCTCCGTCTTGCAGCTGGACGCACTTCTACTCTTTTTTATTTTATTCGCTTTTTGAAGCAGCATTTTCGAGCTCGGCTTTTTCATTTGTTCCTTCCCCCCAATTTTCTTCTTACACTTTAATCCATTCGTGCTCTGATAGAGAGTTCGTTTCGATACCTCGTGGAATACATCCGGCATGGCTTATGACTTTTTGCGTTTGGTGCTATGTGTGTGAGGCGATTAAGTTTCCTCGAGGCCAACTTTTGGCCAGAGGTTCAGCCATATATGGCTCTATAGATTGCTTTTGTATCTGTCTAATAGGATATATGCATGCACAATGACCGCCCGCGCTATGTAGAAGGAACCCGCAAAGTTCTTGTATTCTAAAGTGTGTCCAGATCCCAACGCCCCACAGCCGCCATCATCGTCCTGCTGCCCGGTCTACCCTCGGCCAGGTGCCCCCTTCCCCCTCCTCTCTCTCGCCTTTGCAAGGTGCGTTACCCGTATGGTGTACGGTTTAGGATGACTTGTAGACAAAGTCCTCGAGGGTCTTGTAGGCCTTCTCCAGGTCGTCGTTGACAATGATGATGTCGTGGACGCCCGGGGTCTTTGAGAACTCGAGCTCAAGTTTGGCCTGTGCGAGGCGCTTCTGGATGCTCTCCTCCTTCTCGGTGCCGCGGCCGCGAAGGCGCTTCTCGAGCTCCTCTTCCGAGGGCGGCGCGATGAAGATGTAGCGGGCGGGGAAGTTAGACTGCTTGATCTGCTTGACTCCCTAGTGGTTTTATATGTCAGCACGCAACGGCCATGAAAGTGCCACCCAGCCAGGCAAAACCGGACAGAAGTCAGGTGTTGGAGGGGTGGTTGCGAGTCGTACCTCCATCTCGATGTCGAGGACGACGAGCTTGCCCTTGGCGGACTGCTCCTCAATGGTGGCCTTGGAGGTGCCGTAGGCGTTGCTGCCGAAGACGGCGTGCTCAACAAAGCCGTCGCGAGCAACGAGGTCGTCGAAGGCCTCGCGCGTGACGAAGTGGTAGTCGACGCCGTCCTGCTCGCCCGGGCGGGGGCCGCGGGTGGTGTGGGAGACGGAGAGGGCAAAGGTGTCCGGGTGGCGCTCGAAGAGGAGCTTGTAGAGGGTGCCCTTGCCAACGCCCGAGGGGCCGGAGATGACGATTGGGCGGCGATCGGAGGGAAGGACTGCAGGCGCGGGACGTCGTTAGCCATTGTGATGTGTCTCTTTCCCCCCCTCCCCTTGCCTTTTCTTTTTCTTAGAATGAGAGGGGTTTCTTTTTTCGGCGGTGGAGGAGGGGCAGTACGGAGGTTGGGTATAACTTGGGCGTCTTGGGAAGGACGGTAGTATGTGCGACGTTACAATGTTTTGCTTACCTGGCGCCATTGCGTGCGCGAGACGGAACGACTGGCTTGGGAAAAGGGAGCTGGGCAACGGGCGTTGTCGTGAGAATGCCTGGGCGAGCGGTCGGAGGCGGGGCAGCATTCCAATGAGACGAAGGTTAGAAAAGAGCGGCGGCGGAAGGCAGTCCTTAGAGTTTCAAAGAAAAAGATGCACGGGGGTAGTCGGGCGGCGGTCGGTGGTCTCGGAGGGGCAGAGCTACCTGGTAAGGTAGGTAGTGGTGGGCGGTCAAGTCTGACAGTCCAGGCATGGGTTTGGGAAGGGGGGGTGGCTTGGGCGGACGCTGATTTTAGGTAGGGAGAGGCACATAGTTAGGTAGGTACCTTAGGTAGATAGGTACCTCTGTATGATCTGGTGGGGAAGTTGCTTTACCTTACGGGGCTGAGCCTGACCCATATGCCGGCAGAATTCGTGCATGTTGCCGCTGAAGATCAAAGTCATCAGTCAATGTTGGGCTTCCCATGACTCAGCTAGGGAGGGGCGGTGACTCGAAGCGCTCATGCAGTTGTGATTGTTGGTTTTAAGAGTTCGACGCTGGATTTGATCTATCGAGTCTGATTAAGAGCCCTCGTGCACAATGTAGATTTGCGAGACATTGCTACACAGAAAGATGACCAGGGTCAAGCGGAATGCGTTCAAGTGTCATTGCTGGACGGACGGAGCGGGGCGTTCATACAATTGGACACACATTGCTTAACATTAGAAGAACATGATGCATTCGTTAGAAAGTATATATTGAGGCTTCTAAAACAAACTGCGGGGAATCTATAGTGCCAGCAAGAAGCCATTACCACCAAGCCTTACGAAAGAGCTACATACAACGTCGAGCGTACACTTCCACACTCTTCTACAAGAAAAGAAGGGCAAGCAGGGGCGCGGCCATCGCAGCGACCTCCGGGCGCAACGGAACGGCAGGGTTGCTCGATGAAGGAGAGGAGGCAGAGCCGCTGCCGGTGGGGGAGGAAGTGGCAGGGACAGTGGAGCCGCCAGTGTTGGTACCGGGCGTGTTAGAGTCGGCATCAGCAAGGGGCTTGACGGCGAGGCCAGTGATCTCCGTCTTGCCGTCAACGCCGTAGACCTTATACTTGACAGTCCAGTCGGAAATTGAAATGATCTTGCCGGAGGGCTTGTTCTTGATACCATTGTCAATCATGTCCTGACCTCCGGGCGGGACAGCCGGCAAGGTGAAGTTGTTGTTAAAGCCCTTCTCCTTAATCAGGGACGGATCGCACTTGGGAGGCGCAGGGGAGTTGTCAGGCGCCTTTACGGCCTGAAGGGTCTTGAAGTCGACCTTGTTGTACTGGGTCGCGAGGTTTTCGTAGTCGATCAGAAGGGTGGCGGACTTGTCGGCGTTAACCTTGACAAGGCCAAAGTTGTTGTCCTCCTGGCTGTACTCGTAGACGAGACCGCCGGAAAAGACAGTGTTCATGTCGGGGCCGTAGATGGCGCCAACCTCGGTGAAGACACGAGGGGTGACCTGGTTGCAGCCATATTCGGAGAAGAAGACGGGAACGGATGAATCCTTCAGATCCGAGACGAGCTGGTCGTATGTGGACTTCTTGAAGTCGGAGTTGCCGCACCACGAATAAGAGTTGAGGCCGAAGAGGTCAATACGGCTGGGATCCTTGGCATCGCCGTTCTCGGCGCACTGCAGGTAGTTCCAGGAGTCGACAAGGATTTCTCGGACGTCGGCGGCCGAGTAACCAACGGGAATGGGGCGGTTAGCGTGCTTGGAGACGTAGTTCTTTAAGTCGCGGGTAACAGCACGCAGGTACTGGGGAACGAACTGAGCCGTCTGAACGTTGTTCATGACCTCATTGCCGGAGAAAAAGGCCAGGGTGTTGGGGTAGCTTTTGAAGGCCTCGACGATGGCGAAGGTGCGGTTCAGGTAAGCAGCGTAATAACTGGTCCAGGGCTCGAAGCTGGTGATGCTCTCGCCGACCAGGGGAGAGTTGACGTCGAGGATCATGTACATGCCAGCTGCATTGAAGATGGAAGCGCACGCATCATGGTTCAGGTTAGGGTCGAGGTTGTAGACGCGGATGGCGTTGGCGCCGAGGCGCTGCAGCAGAGCAGCATCGCGCAAGCAGACATCGCCGTCGCTGAGGGGATCGCGGTTGTGGACAGGGTCGTAACCAGCGCTTCCGCCGATCTGGTAGTCGACACCCACAATCTGGAACTTTTCGCCAGCATCGGTGACGAAGGAATTGCCCTTGACAGTGAGGGGCTTAACGGCTGCAGCCAGAGTCGCACTCAATGCGACAAGAGCAGTTTGGGCCTGTGGGATATGGAGAAGTTGAATTAGCGTTGCACTACCAAATTGACATTGACGCAGAACGAGGTGTATAAGTGAGGGAGGGGAGGGGGGTCGACACAACGAGGCATCGCCATCGCAGGATTCATATAATGGCGCTGACTGGCTCTCCACACGGGACAGCAGAAACTTGGCGTGTCTCTCACAGCCTGATCGTCGCCGCGATTGATTCCTGCAATCATTGGAACGGTTTGGTTGAATGGGTGGGACCATTGAGAGCCATTTATGTGGAAAAGGAATTGTTCGGTGTACTCACAAGCATGATTGCCAGATGCGCAGGTCTTTGTCTAAACCTGAGATCTCGATTTGTGGGGGGCGGGGTTGAGAAGGAGTATTAAACGTGAAGCGGAAGGGGAGTTGGCGAAGTTGGTGTCGTTCGCTAGCCGTTGTATATAAATGGGGGGGCGCGAGAAATCCAAGAGAGCGACCAGAAGAGGTAGGTAGGTAGGTAGGGGTGCCAAACAGTCGAGAGAAGAATCCGAAACTGAAGGGGCCCAGGAGAGAAACAAACCTCTTGGAGGGTTGTTTGGTGGATGTGGTTGGTTGGAAGGAGTGAGCGAGTGACGAGAAACGAAGAGGGAGCCAAGACGTAGAGAGGATTGACAGATAGGACGGGCGGACCGGGATGTTGGTGTTGACGCGTGCCGGGCTAGTGTTACAAAGAGGAAGAAGAAAGCAGCAGCGATAGGTTCTGGGGGAAAGAGAAACCTGGTACTCCCAGGAACAAGATAGACAGACCCTAAGTAAGTATAGGGTGAAGAGAGGAGGCAAGAGTGATATTAGTACCTAGGGTTGAGATATAAGAGAGGAAGAAAGAAGAAGGGAAAGACGGCAACTAGCATACACCGGCCGAACGGTGGCACGTAAATTAAAAATGGGAAAAGGCACCAACCACGACTCCCTCCCTCCTGCCTTCTGGATACGATGCTCAGCGGTTTTGTCTCATCTCGGCCTAGCGTCACACAGGCATCTTCACCAGCCCATCTTACCTATTCGTACAAACGGCCACTAACCGTACCAAAATACCCACCAGCCGCGAATTTCATTCGCCCCTCGATCATCTCAACTCTGACCCCCCCTCCTCCTCATTCTGTAGTTTGAATTGGGTTCCATCTTGCAGTCCGGCTCCTTCATCAGACCGTCATCGTTAGCTCACGGCTTTGTCCAGCCTCTTCTCTGCTTGTTGACCCTCCAGAAACGCGCAAGCACAACACACTAACACAAACACACGCCAGATGCCGCACACAGCCTCTCGGCATCTCAATTCCTGAAGCAAGACATCTCACACACTTGCAGCTGGGGACCGTCACAGACGGGAGGGGCCCTCTTCATACCTAGTCCACCCCTCACCACAGAGCCAAATGTCCTAAACGCGAGCGAAGCGAAGACGAGAAGACGAGACGGGATGACTCGGGCAACAGAACGGCCTGGGCGCAGCACATGTGGAACGGAATGAGCCAGTCAGGGCAACGGCGCTGACTACGACTGCAATGGCCCATATCCAAAGCTTGGCTTTTTTGATTAAATTCCCGCTCTGGGCCAATCTCACTGGCTACGCTCGAGGTGATCTCGTTTATCTGCAGGGTCGTCCGGGGTCTGTCAACACGTTCCAGGGTCCCTTTTAGCTTGCATCCTCCTCTTAAAGCCTTCCTCTTCCGAACAGGCGATATACATACACTAACTAGGACGGCCAAAAGGCACCCTTCTGTTCATCACTACAAACGAATTTTCCCATTCAGGATGCAACATTTGAAAACTCCAAAGTAACAACGGCTTTCGACTTTGGAAAACCCCATCCATCCCTCTTCCGAAACGTTGTGAGACACCATGGTCAGGCTTTTGAGGACAATGCGCTCCGTTACCCAAGTGGATAGGCTGAGACTGGGGGGTGGTGGGTTCATTGAACGCCGGACGGCGAACCCGGAACCTAGTTTAGCTTCTACTCATCCGCGGACCGTCGCAAGGGGAGGAAGAAGAGGAAGAGGAGAGGGAAATATCCCATGTTCTTTCTCACTTTTCAGTGGTGTCATCTCGAAGCCTCGCCCCTAGTGTCCCCGGCAGAACCTTACTGGCCAACAGTCAAAACTGTCCCAACGCTGCAACAAACCGTCGACTCAGGAATTTTGCCCTCTGTGGTTTCTCGTGATTGATTTATGTCGAGACTCGTCGGATTCGTGATGCGGACCCTTTTGGTTGAGTTTGCCTCCGCCGGGCTCCTTCCAATAGCTTGCTCCTTTGTCCGTCGCACTATTAAACACGCGAGCCTGACAGCAGCCCAAACTGGCATGGGCTGTTGTCGATTGACTTGACTTAATGTAGCCAAGCGTATTGAGCCGTATCCGGCCGGGATGTTCTTTTCTTCCCTTCCTCGCGCTACGAATACGCTACACATCTCTGCTGCCATACGAGATCTACATACATCGCTGCATGTCGTGCCGATCAACCGTTTTGGTTGAACGATGGCAAACGTCTCTTTTTCTTTGCCTCTTTTGCATTTGGGACGGTTTGTATCCGTACAGTAGGTAGAGCAGGTATCCATACCTCGATAGGGATCGAGTCGCCTCCCATCGTTTGGTCCCCGTTTCCCTGCCAAGTCTTAATTTCAACGCTGAATCCGCAATTCCCTGCCTGCATCCTCTTCACCAATGGTCGTGTAATTACCTCGTGACCGACTTTTTTCCGATGGGGCCTCAAAGATTGCACTGGCCACACCGTATTTCGGCTGAATGGGTTGACTCTTGCGCTTGTTTTATTGTCCGCAATTGCTTGATTGTGATAGACTAGTGTCCCCTTGCCTGCCCCCACAAAGCGTGGCATTCCTTCACTGATCGACCGACCGTCTTCTCCCCATCTCGTCTTGGCGGCTGCACGGAAGGGAGAGATTCCCATCATCCACGGGGCCGGTGGACACGGCCCCGCCCGGCATCTTGCTTCCGTGCCATCATCGGCTCCGAAGGCACACCTGCTGCGTCCACGTCAACTGCATCGTCGCCATCGATTCATCCCGTTGTATCCGTCTGGCTTCGATCCCACAGCCGATCTAAGGGTCACAGCTCGGGTGGCGGGCTGACCAGGAAATCTTGGTTTTATACTGGTTCCTTAACTATGGCAAAATGAACCGTCATCGGGCCGGTCAAACGGCTGCTGCACCGAGAGTCTCGCTCGTTGCCGAATCCGAGCACAGCCCCCTTCGTAACCGTATTTGATCCTGACTTTACATCGCCAAACCCCATCTACAGGTTACCTTCAATCGAAAAGCGCGCCTGAACGGACACAGTTGAGGAGATTGCTGTACTAGTGTGTTCTCGAACCAACAGCCCCCCGAAAATCAACACGTTACAATCATGTAGTCATTTTTAGATCTGAGGTCGCTGATTTAGCCGTATTCCCCATGATTGCGTACCTCCGGCCTCTCGGAACCATGAGGTGCCATCTCAGGTGGCTATTCAACTGCCGTATTCCGAACACTACCTCACACTCCGAGCCTTGCCTGCATTCCACGTCCTTCCCCAGCCACTAGTGGACTTCAATCAGCAGCAACCGTGCCCCCCTCCCCCCTCTTTAACCTTCCGTCCAGTTTGGCCCAACCATGGTTTAGTTGTTATTCTGTACGCGTGTTCTTCGTGTGGATGCGCCGTCACTGCCGCCGTCACTCTGCCAAAGTCGCATGCGAAATCACATGATTGCCGTGATCCGGAGTCAGCGCACCTGACCTCCCCCCCCCCCCCCCCTGGAACAAATTCACCTGCGCCTCATACTACGCTTAATTTATGATCATCAATTTTGCTGCCAAAGGCCACAAGTCTACCGTATTGCGGCCGTCCGTGGATCGCTCTGTGTGGACTGACCACTGCTTCACTACCCTACCACTCAACATTCTCGAGCCGGCGCTCACTTCGCACTTGTAAACATGTGATGGCAAGCTTAGCACAAGAGACAACTATACGATGGATATTTGTCAGCCCATCGCGCCAGGCCTCTGGATACCACGTATTCTTCATGTAGTATGCGATAAGATGTGATGATATCTCTATGCAACGGGTGCATCCGAGTTCGTTGTGCACTGTCAAGTCGCTCCAAGAACGATGGAAATTGCATCACGTGTTATATCTGTGGTTGCTTTACAGTGCCTGTTAAATTTCTCTATTCTTCGATTTTATTCTTTCCTTTTTTGTCCTGTCGAGTTGTTATATTTTGCAGCTTGGCTGAATCGCTGGCAGGAGAGGAGCCACATATGCGTACCACCAGCACGTAATGATCACAGAGGCATAGCATCAACATCCCCTGCTGATATTTTCATGTAGTTTTCGTATTCAGGATTGAAGACTGCGAAATCAGTGGTTGTTCAAGAACGGCAGCCCGAAAACAAGAGGTCAACTCACGCGCAACCGACCCAATTTCCCAGATGCACCTTCGATCGCCATCCCGGTGAGCTTGAGTCTTGGAGATTGCGTAAGCATCAGCCATGTCAGAAAGGTTGCCAACAGAATGGCCGGCGACACGCTCTGCTGTTATTGATTCCTTTATACTACAGACCTGCTCGTTGTTTCACGTTCGCCAAACACGAGGGTGCATAAGGAGCGAATCAGCCCGTTTGCTTGCTTGGATATGGTTACTCTCCGCTAGCCGATAAGGCTCACATGGGCAAAAGAAACTAGCGGGCGAAGCTGGAGTAGAAAAGACCTGAAATCGTCTCTTTGCTCTAGAACCGTTACACAGAACATCGCCTGGCGACACGAGGGGGGGTTAGTTATCGCTAGATAGATCAATAGGCATTGGAAAGCACAAGAGGCATATATATCATCCCAACTCAAAGCAGGCTGTGTATTTCCCTCCTTGGACATGTACATCAGGACATGCTCGACGACAGAACAAACGTCACCAAGCTTACTCTATGCAAATCTCGTAGCTACCACCATCTAAGATACCCTAGAATACGAGGCGTTCTTGCTTGGGCACTTGGACAACACAGCAAAACCATCACTGAGTACATCTTGACAGGATCAATGGCGTTGTACTTCCGGAACGGCTGAAAGGCACAGAGCATGGACTCAATCGCTCGTCGACTGGATGGACACCAGTGTTTGTCATCGTCTTATCATCGGTATTCGTTGGCAGGGAAGCCTCCGGGAGCGGACGGCGGCGATCATCCGGCAGCTGTTTGATCATTTAACCGTCGCATATGAGGCAGTGGCAGGTACTGGTGGCTACGAGGTCAGCCAGGTACGCAGCACAACCACCGCAATGTCTCTCAAACACAAAGACATTAAAACTCCAGCCAAGATCACATTACAGAGCGTCTAATTATTTGCTCATCTGATCGTCGACCATGCCCTCCATACATACGATACAAGGACCCGGCCCTCGACCCTCCCGTCAAGAGCATTGTGCACCAGCCGTCATAAACACCGTTAACTTGCAAGCGTACAAGAAAGTGGGCAAGATGCAGTCACAAGCACCAGGCCAAACTTCCTTTCGTCTAACCCATGATACCCGACCAGCCTCTCCGCGTCCACTGCAAATTTCATTTCATTTCAACCGTTTAACCCCTGAACTCCTCAGCACCGCTGGCCTCCCACCTGCCGGGAACGAGAGCCAAAGGCACGATGCCAGAGACGTGCATCTCAGGGCCGAAGATCTTGGCGTTCAGACCAAGTTCTTGAGTGGCGGCCTTCATGTTCTTGAGACCCTCCTGGTAGTTGGGGCCGGCACGACGGACCCAGATCTGGACCTTGTGCTCGTTGAGCTGCTTGGCGTAGTCGCGGAGGGCGCGAATGACACCCTTGAATGTGCTGGCGACGTTGGTGAAGTTGGCAATACCACCACCGATGAACAGGACCTTGCCCTCGTCGCTCATGGGAGCGCGGAGCATGAGGTCGAGGACGGTGCGGGCGTAGTGGTAGGTCTGGGACTCGGTGGGAGCACCAGAGTACTCTCCGTAGTTGGCGAGCTCGTCGGCGAAGCCAGCGGAGGCAATGGCATCAGCGTAGACGACGGAAGCACCGCCACCGGCGACCAGAGTCCAGATACGGCCGTTGGGGTTGAGGACGGTGAGCTTGAGGGAGGCACCGGTCTTGGCGTCAAGGTCTGCAATGTAGGCCTCCTCCTTGGTAAGCTCACGACCGAAGGGAGCGGGGAACTCCATCGGCGGGCCGGCGTCAATGTTGACCTTCTCGCCGTTGGTAGAGGCAACGTTGGTCAGACCAAGAGCAGCGGGAGAGCGAGCAATGGCCCACTTGACACCGCACTCGAAGTCGGCAGTCTGGTCGAGCTTGGCAGCAAGATCCAGGAAGTGCACGGAGGCGGAGGTGGCATCCTCGTTGGGGATAACAACGAGGGGGTTGATCTCGAGGTAGGTGAACTGACACTCAACGTAGACAGCGTACAACCGGCTGATGAAGTCAACCAGAACATTGTGAACACCCTTGGGGACCTTCTTCAACAGAGTCGCGGCGATCTCGTCGTTGGAAGGGTATTGTGAGAGGTCGACGGGGATCAGGAGCTTCTCGGCCTTGGCATCGACATCACCGACATCAACACCACCCTCGTGGGTGAAAAGGATCCAGTCGCCCTATCGCCATACAAAATTAGCATCGGTGTTTTTCAGGTCAGATTTTGATGCGAGGTAAATGATTGTTGCGTGCACATGGCATGGAGCTTCTGAGAAGGGCATGGGTGGACGGGCCAAGCGCCTCGTCTCGTGGCATCCGTTCGTCCGGCTCGGGAGAAAATTACCGGAAGAGGCAGTCCAGTGGCCGGAATCCACTTATTTGACCCATTGGTAGGGAATGCCATAAAGCATGCGCATTCCTTCCAAGGTTGGCAAATGAAGTTTGTCTCCTGATTTTTCCCACTTTCAACCACCGAAGAGTCTCACTCTGCAGTGTTCAGTGTGTTGGATATTCACACGACTCATTGACGGACTGCCTCTCGACCATCTACCCAGCCAACGAACGAAGGAACCGCGAGCCGCCATGGGCTGAGAACGATGACGACGAAAACTCGGGGAGACTAGCGGCAACTTACATCTCTGACGGACATGATGTTGATGTAGTACTCGGTGTCTTGGGAGTGAGGGACGAAAGGCTCGACGAGGAACTGGCGCAGAACACCGGTCACGGTCTCGACCTTAACCTCCTTACCAGCACGCTCGGCGATCCAGGCGCGAGCCTCGGGCCAGGTCTTGTTCAGGCACAGCAGACCACTCTTGCCACGGCGCTTGATCAATTGATCGGGCTTGGCAACGAACTTGACGCCGGGCTGGAGAACCCAGGGGTAGGTGACCTCGGCCTGGTTGAGGACATCCTCGACGTTGGCATCCTCGGGGAAGTGCAGCGAGCACAGCCTGGGGGGAGGGTTGTGCTTGGTGGGAACGGGGAGAGGAGTGGGCTTGATGACGGGAGCACGGGTGAGGTGGTAGTTGAGGATGGCCTTGCCGTCTGCCTCGAGGATGGACTTGGCGGACATTCTGGCGGTGTTCAGGTAAGAACAAGGAGAGTTTTCTTTGATCTTTTTGCTTTATTGGGGTCTGGATTGAAGGAACGAGGATGTCAGCAAGTGGCCTTTTAAGAAAAACGTTGCGAATTTGTTTACAACAGCTGGAAGCGAGCGGGGTTGCTGCCGTCAGCAACAGCATCGACGCTGAGCTGATGCAGGAGCTTTGGGGGAGGGGGCAAGTGTCACCCGCAAGCGGAAAACACACGATGTGATCGAGTCGAGCTTGGGGTTGGGAGAGAGGGGCCCCAGCTGGGATTCTGGCTAGGACGGGGAGCAAGACAGTGGCACTCGAGTGTGGGCAGCCAGCCAGCAAGCATGCAAGCAAGCAGCAGACTGGGAGGAGGAGGGGCAACAACATACCGAGAGAGGACGATGGAGCAGAAAAGCAGCCAGGCAACGAAGTCGAAGTCTGGGGACGAGGTTGATGAGGATCCTGAAATCAAGCGAATGTCAGGAATCGAGTCGAGTCGAGGTCGGAGTCGGAAGGGAAGTCAAAGTCGAGCGGTGAGAGAGGGAAGAAAGAAGCGGCGACGTTGGAAGAGAAGTATGGATTGAGGGGAGGAACTAGAGTGGGAAGAGCGAGCTTGCGGGAGGGAGCAGATCGTCAGCCTTTCACACAAAATTTTGGACTTGTCGAAGCTCCCAGGGATTATTTGTTGCTGGGAGGGGCGGGCATTGGGAGTGGGAGGTGAGTTGGGAGAGGGGGGGGGGGGGGGGTCCGAAGGGGAAATGGAGGGGGGGAAAGGACGTGAGGTACACCGTGGGGCAGGCAAGTGCGCCCAGGTACCGACTAGGGGTGTGGGTGCTAAGAAACCGGTGGATTCACCTTGAGGGAGCTAAGGGACCACGCCAAAAAGTTTTGGGGCGTGTTTATGTGTGTGAGTGGGAGAGATACAGACGGTACATGCAGGAAGGCGGCCTGTGGGAATCTCACAGCTCTTGCCTGCTTTCGTTTTTATGGAGGGGGAGGGGACTGGCCAACTGGGCAAGGGGTTTGTATCTTTTTGGGGAGGGGGGGTAAGTTGGACGGGATGAAACCACGACAAAGGGAACCAAAAAAGCAAAAGAAAAAAAACACACAGGGCGATGGAAGAGTTGGAAAAGGGAAGGGAAGGGACAGGCAAGTGCCTCTGTCTCTCTGCCTGCATCACGTACCTGCTTTCTCGTGTCTGGTCTTCTGGGCTGCACCTCGCCGAAGTTATCGCGTGAGATTGGAATGGGAAGGAATGGCGGGGAGTGGAGGTACAAGCCAGCAACGGATGGATGGCAAGAGAGGAAAAATTGTCTGGGGGGAAAGAGACAGGCAGTGGTTGTTGGGAGGTTTAAGTGGACCTCGTTCCTTTTTCAAAGTCGCTCACTCGACTCACTCTTTCTGGGGGAGGGCGAGACGAGACTTGGAGAAATGGGCAGACACACAGAGTATCTTTTTGGTTTTTTGGTTTTTTTTTTTTTTGGTTTTTTTTTTTTTTTGATATGGATTCCTCCCCCCCGCAGCCCACGCAGGACAGGACGGCGCCATTCTGACGGCCAGCAAAGTGTTGGACCAGGGGGTCGTAAATTTCTTTTTTTTTTTGTCTCTCCCCCCATCCTCCTCTTCGGATCTCTGCCACGCCAGCGCGCGACAATGTCCGTCGAAAACCGCAAGGCCCTCCGAGGTCGATCTCGGTCTGTCTGGGACAGACACATTGACATCAACGGCAGGGTAGGGCAAAAGAACCGAACGGGAGGCGCTGCGAGGTGGAAAAGATGGAGCTTGCGGGCATTGCGGGTTTAGTTTGGTTCGGTTCGGTGCGATGGATGTTGTGCGGTAGCGGTAACTGCGACTGTCGCTGCCGCCGTGCATCGCGTCGCACTCGCTCCAATTTCCTCTGCTTCCAGATGATTCTCTGCCTTAATCTCCGTGGGTTTGGGTCTGTTCCTCTCTCTCTTGCTGGATCCATTGCTCTTGCGCCGGCGGCGCGTCTATAGTAACGCGGCGTGCATGGGTTTCCGGTGATTCAAGTCCATCGGGGGTGCAAGAGCCGCGGGATGACATGGACTTCGGACGTTTCTCAATCTGGTTGTGGGACAACGGACGGTGTGCCGGATGTCAGATCCCAATCGGTATCAGTCAAGGAGCCGGGCTTTGGCTGGCGTTTAGCCATGGCGCTGGAAATGGGCATTGGGACGGACGGTCAAAAGCACAGTCACCATCAGTCTCGAGTGAGACGTTGGACTGCTCAGTCAGACGGCACTTCGACCCAGGACGGACAAAAGGTTCGCCAAGTCTCACCCTCGTATGCCATGCCATGCCATGCCACTCTCAAGAGGAAACGGCAAGCCGCGGGGAAGCTGTTCACGATGCGCGCTCCGTGTGAAGGTGCAAGTCTCATCGGATTCCCTCGAGCGATGATGCGCAATGCCCGGTGTTCGGCGGAGTGATGATGGGGGAGGCCCGAAAACCGGCGGAGGTGGGATGCGGCAAGCCGGGTTTCGGGGTATGCGAGAGCATGGGTGAAAGACAGGACAGTAATGCCCGTCGACTCTACCAAGTCCGCGAGGCCTCGGGCCTCAGGTCTCATCTCGATTGTTGTTTCTTCGCTGCGCGCTTTGCAGCTGGACCTATCGTCGCATTATTGCACTGCTTCTTCTCTCCCATTGTGCTGTATTTTCCATCTCGGGAGGGAGGATCGATCTCGCTCTTCTCGACGCATCGTCCCAAGTGGCCAAACTAGTCTCCTTCACACACCCTCGACACACTGCACGCATGCGCATACAACCAACCCATATGCCCGAAATACCTCGCTCGCTGACTGACGGATACCACCTCAGTCGCATGCGGTGCTGTACGGGGAAGGAGGCGGTTCTAGTGACCGCCTCGCCCCACCCAAGACAGCTGGTACGATGGATTGGCGTCGGGGGAGTGTCAAGAAGGATTACTGTGTCGGTGACCTGGCTGGGGGCGGCCGAGCTGGCGCGTGTCGATCCTCTCTGACCATCCAGTCCGAGGCCATTGGGCTGGATCAGAGATCAGAGATCAGAGACCAGAGATGCGGTCAAAACCGACAGGTCGCGGTCGTCGACGACTGCCGTGTTGTATGTGCTGCAGGCAGGCAGGCAGGCAGGACCATGCGGCAAGCACAGGTCAGGTCGGGTCGGGTTGCGTTGCGTTGCGTTGCGTTGTGTTGTGTTGTGTTGTGTTGTGTTGCAGTGCGATGAAGCTAAAGGGCGGTCTAAGGTCTGCCGTGGCTGGCCTGGCACGCGCCTCCTCCCGACTATTGTTGCGGTCAAGCACCAGCCAGCGCGGGTTGATCTCAACTTGGACTGGTCGGGGCGGGAGCAACACCCGGACACTACGGCGCCCGTTGTCTGTCTCTCTGCAATTCAATGGCAGTGACGGATGGGGCAATACTTGACAGAGTGCATGTAAAGTGTCCGGTGCCACGGGTATTGCCATTCCGATCCAAACCAATCTCAGCAAGGACTGACTGACTGGATGATGAAATGGATGTATGGGAGATGGGGTGTAGCTTGTTGGAGCCTGCTTTCACCTGACTCTATATCGCCGTACCATCAATGCCGTCTCGCCATTCGCACTCTTCACTCTCTACACTCGTAGCTGGGAGGTGAGGTGAGGTGAGGTAGGGCTTGCGCAGGTACGCAGCTCACACGGGTGCAAGCAAAGCAAAGCACGCACCGTTGCGGACAGACGGGGTACCGGTACGGTGCGGTAGAGTACATGCCTATTGCAGATAGGCATAATGAGCTCTGAGCTAAACTACCTATACCTACCTACCTACCTACCTCCTACCCTACCCTGGTCGTCTTCCCTCCGGCTATGCCCCATGCTCCCTCTGTTCGGTGCTGAGTTGCTAGCGTACACTACTACGTGCTACTAGCACATTACATAGAGCTGGTCAAGGACCTGAGCCAAAGTCCAAGATTGAATTAGGCACTCAGTCGGGCGGCTTGCTAGGTACATACAATACTATACTACCGGGCTCCCTGTGCAAGTCTGTCTCGGCGCCCGGTCCGAGTTGAAGTTGCGGGTGGGTGCGAATCGCCGGTTTGTATCCGTATAGAGTACGAACATACACTTACCGGTACCGGAATGGGGGTGCCTACCTACCTGCCTACATATAGAGTAGTTTACGTCTAGTAAGAGGTACACTACTTTGTACCTGCCTTGGTCCGTGACGGTCCGCCAGAAAACAAGCGGGGCAATTCCAAGGGTCCAGAGCCCAGCGGGTGGGTAGGTGGGTACCTAGATAGGTACCTTGTCATTGTATCGTGGCCGCTTGTTTGCTCGCTTCTGCTGTCCTTCCCTTCCTGCCCTGGCACTGGCAGCCCCGGTCGCCCATCACCCATCGCGCCTCCCTTTTCCATTGACTTTGCTAGCAACTCCCCTGCCCTCTGGACATTCAACACTTCAACGAAAACACGGCCAATCACAGGTCCCCATTCATCCTGAACTTCCCCAACTCTTTCGGCCGTCGCATGACGGACGTCTCCAGTCCCCATTCCCCTCCATTCCCACACCACCCAAAAGTCTCACTTGAACCAAAAAAAAAAAAAAAAAAAAGACCACCATACCTGCCCGCCATTTCTTCGTGAGGGTAGGCAGCTAGTGTGTCACTGCGTCGCCAAAAACCCACCGGTCTTGTACCTGACCGACCTGTCGCAGCGCCTAGCCTACCTACCTACAGTAGGTACCTATGTGTACGTACACCAACGGAAGTCATCGCCCGCCCGTACCTTCGGATCCCCGACCCTGCTTGTCCAGGCACTCTCCCACCACCACAAGCAGTACGATGTACAGACACAACATACACTACACTACCTGACCCATCATGGTCAACGGGGCCGGGGCTGTCTGTCTTGCCCGTCGGTGCCAGTCTCCGGTCCGCCCAATTCTGCCCGCCCTGTTCCTGCCGCTGCAAGGCATTGTCTGGTATTGTTGGCGACCAGACATTTTTGGGGATCGAGATTGGGATTGGACCTTCTTTTTCGGCGTGGAATTGGACGACGCAGTGGTGCTTGGTTTGGTGCTCGGGCCAAGCAGGTCTCGACTCTCGCTAGGTACTCCGGCTCACTCCAAATTTGGCTTTTGCTGTCACTTCACTTTCATCCTCCCTCGGACGTTTGGGACACCAACAACATCATCCCTGCTCACCATCACCTCACAGAAACCGCCCACACTCTGACTCTCACACACTCACCGACCACAGTCTGTCCCCTCCCCTTCCTCGCTCCCTTGTTCATTCCCGCTGAGGAGAAAAGAAAGAAAAAAGAAAGAAAGCACATACACTGAGAGAGAAAGATACCTTTCCCATCTCACACCCCCTCCCCCCCTCCTTGCGGCCCTCCTCAACTACTTACTACATCGAATCTCCATTCTTCTTCTCCTCCGATCCTCGCACCCTCGACTCTCTTTTTCTTCCCTCCCTCCTTCTTTTTCCTCTCTCGTCAGCCTGCCTGCCTGCCTTCCTCCATCCTTACGAACGAACCCTTCCGTCAGGTCGACAATAGTCAGACGAAAGCTGGACTTTGCCGTTGTCCGTAGCTGCTTTCCCAACCCGCACCCCAAAAACAGCAACAACACTGCCAGGTATGTCGATATTAGTCAGATGTCGTTCCCCCAATCCCACCCACACACCATGCCACAAACCCCGGTCATGTCAATCCTGCCCCTCCATCCCACCTCCGAACAGATTCCGCACATGCCACCTCTTACTTCCACACCCGCCTTTATGTTCAAGAAAAAAAATAAGTATCCCCAAGAGCTGGGGCTACGCCAGCTACACGGTCCACTTAATGTCTGGTGGTGTCCCCAGCTGCCGATGAGCAGTAGCCTCGCAGATCCAACGATTTCAGCTTCCTGCGAGCGTCGTCCTTCGAGTCCCTCCTGAAATCTCACCTCCTCCCCACCATAATTCCGACTCGTTTGATTTCCACCAAACTTCCTCCTACTCCCCCTCCACCTTTCAACCTTTCCATCCCATCCCTCCTTGGACACTTTCCTCCTCTTCGCGGGCAGACATCGATTCTGTTGCTTCTGGCGTCTTCATTGTCTGCTTCGACAAGCTTGCTGACCTTGCTTCCCCTCGCCAGACTTTTTTTCCTTCTGCCCTTGTTGAGATCCTACTCACCGACGAAGCTCGACTTTCTTCACAATGCCTTCGGCCACCACTCCCCCCGCCAACGGCGCCAAGGCAGCCAGCGGCCTGTCTGCCAACGACAACATCACACGCTTCTCTGCTCCCAGCCGTCCTCTGAGCCCCCTCCCCGAACACGCCCTGTTTAACGACAAGACCAGATGCTTCGTCTACGGTCTGCAGCCCCGTGCCGTCCAGGGCATGCTGGACTTTGACTTCATCTGCAAGCGCAAGACCCCCTCTGTCGCCGGCATCATCTACACCTTTGGTGGTCAGTTCGTCAGCAAGATGTACTGGGGAACCAGCGAGACCCTCCTCCCCGTCTACCAAGAGGTCCCCAAGGCCATGGCCAAGCACCCCGACGTTGACGTCGTTGTCAACTTCGCCTCTTCCCGAAGTGTCTACTCCTCCACCATGGAGTTGATGGAGTTCCCCCAGATCAAGACCATCGCTATCATTGCTGAGGGTGTCCCTGAGCGCGTGAGTCCTGCCCGCTGCCCCTCGCTGCTCCCCGCGGTCCACTGACACACTGTTCAGCGTGCTCGTGAGATCGCCCACAAGGCCCAGCAGAAGGGCATCACCATCATTGGCCCTGCCACTGTCGGTGGTATCAAGCCCGGCTGCTTCAAGATCGGTAACACCGGTGGTATGATGGACAACATTGTTGCCTCCAAGCTCTACCGCAAGGGTTCGGTCGGCTACGTCTCCAAGTCTGGAGGTATGTCCAACGAGCTCAACAACATCATCGCCAACAACACCGACGGTGTCTACGAGGGTGTCGCCATCGGTGGTGACAGATACCCCGGAACCACCTTCATCGACCACTTGCTCAGGTACCAGGCCGACCCCGACTGCAAGATCCTCGTGTTGCTCGGTGAAGTTGGCGGTGTTGAGGAGTACAAGGTCATCAAGGCCGTCGAGGATGGCGTCATCACCAAGCCCATCGTCGCCTGGGCCATTGGTACCTGTGCCAGCATGTTCAAGACTGAGGTTCAGTTCGGTCACGCCGGTGCTTTCGCCAACTCCACCCTGGAGACGGCCAAGACGAAGAACGAGAAGATGAAGGAGGCTGGCTTCTACGTCCCCGACACTTTCGAGGACATGCCCCAGGTCCTCAAGGCTCTCTACGACAGCCTGGTCAAGAACGGCACCATCAAGCCCCAGCCTGAGCCTGTTGTTCCCAAGATCCCCATCGACTACTCGTGGGCCCAGGAGCTCGGTCTCATCCGTAAGCCCGCTGCCTTCATCTCCACCATCTCCGACGACCGTGGCCAGGAGCTCCTGTACGCTGGCATGCCCATCTCGGACGTTTTCAAGGAAGAGATCGGAATCGGCGGTGTCATGTCCCTGCTGTGGTTCCGTCGCCGCCTGCCCCCCTACGCCTCCAAGTTCCTTGAGATGGTTCTCATGCTCACTGCTGACCACGGGCCCGCCGTGTCCGGTGCCATGAACACCATCATCACCACCCGTGCCGGCAAGGACCTCATTTCCTCGCTTGTTGCTGGTCTGTTGACCATTGGCTCCCGCTTCGGTGGTGCCCTTGACGGCGCCGCTGAGGAGTTCACCAAGGCCTTCGACAAGGGCCTGAGCCCCCGTGAGTTCGTCGACAACATGCGCAAGGCGAACAAGCTCATCCCCGGTATTGGCCACCGTGTCAAGTCCCGCAACAACCCCGATCTGCGTGTCGAGCTTGTCAAGGAGTACGTCAAGGCCAAGTTCCCCTCCCACAAGCTGCTCGACTACGCCCTGGCTGTCGAGACCGTCACCACCTCGAAGAAGGACAACCTTATCCTCAACGTCGACGGCTGCATCGCTGTCTGCTTCGTCGACCTCATGCGCAACTGCGGCGCTTTCTCCTCCGAAGAGGCCGAGGACTACCTCAAGATGGGTGTCCTCAACGGTCTGTTCGTCCTCGGCCGTTCCATCGGTCTCATTGCCCACTACCTCGACCAGAAGAGACTGCGCACT
This sequence comes from Colletotrichum somersetense, assembly GCA_030867255.1. Classification (NCBI taxonomy): domain Eukaryota; kingdom Fungi; phylum Ascomycota; class Sordariomycetes; order Glomerellales; family Glomerellaceae; genus Colletotrichum; species Colletotrichum somersetense. Next base: position 127,209 of record MU843450.1, on the reverse strand, counting down.
GGTCTGTACCGTCACCCGTGGGATGACATTACCTACATCCTTCCCCAGCTCGGCTCCGGCCCGCCAGGCGCCGAGGGCAGAGTGGAGGTTCAGATGTAAAGGGTCAAGGGTTAGCGGCGGAAGGTTACGGCTTGCCACGGGATGTGGCTATAGAAATGGAGTAAATGATTTTAACGTCATGCGAGGGATGATGGTGTGCTAAATGGCGTCTTGTACGACAAGCTATATACGTGTAGTGCTGCGTAGTCCCTCCGGGATATACTAATGGTTTTGCCCGTTTATCGTTCTAATGCTGTCAGGGATGTCACGGATGATGCCTTCCTTGTCTGGCTTTGCATCGGTTTTCTCGTGGTCCACTACACAGACGCCCACCGTATGCGTAGCAGAGACACCAACGGCGCCTGCTCTTTTTTGCCGCCACTGTTCTCTCCAACGGGGGCGAAAGCGGGCCGCTGTAAGCATTCTAGAATAGGCCCTTGTAATAAGCTTAAATTATTTAACGAATGGTTCAAAATAGTTTGGTTCGCGGTATCCGCATCGATGGTTTGAAGAAAGCCTCGAATCTCGGTTTCCATCGTCGCGTGAGAGGAATGACAGACGGGTTCAACACACTTCCGCTATTGAAGAAAGACATTGCGGCAGTTGAAGTGGTGTTCTTGCCGAATATCCCCTTTCCGAGTCGCTGTATGTTCCAGAAGTCATATGTTCTCGCCGCAAGGTGTTCCTACGTCTGTCAGCAAGAATACGTGCGGTGCGAGAGTTGATGGATGATGCGTAATGGCCATGTCGAAGACTTTCTCACATCTTTTGACATATCGGCAGCCCCCATGACGAAGTCGGGTCTACTCTGGGTCGAATTCGTCATCTGAGAAATCCGCAGTGTTGGATTCAAGCTGCTCATTGTGACAGCAACGAGGCCTAGGCTAGCTACAAGGTTCTGGTTTACTAGTGGATCAAGTACCGCAATTCTCAAGGCATCTACTAGTTTGAAAAACGCGACGACATAGCAATACAGGCCGCTCCAAACTTATCATCCAGTCGGTCTTTTTTCCGAACCGGAGAGCTCGACCTGGGATGCTCTCTTAATGCCAAACTATAAAACGCTTCTTGGCAGAACTGGTCGGCAGTGAGATGTCGAGAAATACGAGTTTCTTTCATCTATGAATGATTGTGGTGTAGAATGGCTCAGTATTCGGTCCTTTCGCTTGCAGCGTTGCGATATACGTCCAAGACGTGTATAAAGAGCCATTCTCCACGAGGCCGCAGGCTCCTTCGTTCTAAACCGGGAAAATCCCTCAAAACCTGTAGGTCTATTCGTCTTCCAAATGTTATAGTACCTGTACATGTCACGCCCTTCTGGAGGGAATGCTTCGACGATTGTAGAGGGATCTCAAGAAAGCAGGAGGGACGGTATATATGATCAAGCTGGCTTCTGTAAAACTCCGCCAAAGACTTGTCGATATCTTTCCAAAGCCAAAGAAATCCTCGTAACCGTTATGCACATGTCCTTCGCCTGTGAAATCCTAGAGTCTTTGCTAACATGGTTTGGTATGATTCCCCTAAAGCATTAGCAAAAAGAAAGAAAGATCATCTATGTATAATAGCATCGCCTCGGTTTCATTTTTGCTGTGGGTTTTGTTTTTTTTAGCAACCCATCCAAGTACTGGCGCATCGTTATACTAATGGCGATTCACTCCAGAATTCCACACAGCAACATAAATGCTGAGATTAGCGAAGATGGCCTTACATGACTGTTCTTGAAGGAAGCTTGCTAGAGAATCTGACAAAAGACCCGGGACCAAGTCCATCGAGTTCGCCAACCACGCTCCCATGCAATCAATGAAAGGATACCTCGCTCTTATTGTTTCTGCTCACTGCATATTCTGATACCAATGCTTACGCCTGGGATCATGACGACATTGCTCGGCTTTTCAGACCATACAGGTCTTGAGAGTCTCCGTGTAAGTCCGTAGTGAAGTACTCTTTCAAGGTTGATTTCTGGGATCAATCAAGACCTACGTATCTAAGTAAAGCTCTGGTTCCAAACAACTTGTCCAGTCCCATGATCAAAGCTGTTGTTGTGTATGGTTGGTGAGCACCAGCTAGCTACGCGGGTGAGGTCGAATCAAGTAGGGTAAATTCAGAGTGGGGCCCATCAGTCCCCTGAACTTGCCCGGCAACTTCCGCCGAGACCAGCGCTCGGACCATCAAAATCCCAACAGCAGCCTGTAGGTCATTGAATTTTGGATTATTGTGATCGCAGGACCTGTCTAGATGCCACTTGAGAGCAGGTCGGTTCCTTGAAGAAGCCCAATCGCGACAGCATCGCGACACAGACGAACGGAAATCCCTCAGTAGAGACTCAGCTGTATGTTGATTGGGTCCTAAAGCTCATCCACCCAGCTAAGCTAACAGCATGCCCTTGTAGAAGCAATCACCAAGACCCTCGAGACGAGAACCCGACGAACGCGACAGCGGCGCAAACCGAACTCTACAAGCACCTCCCGACAAATTCCTCTACCGTTAGACCGCCCCGAAATCACCACCGAAGACGCCTCATCATGTCCTTCTTCCGCATCACCCTCCACCGCTCCGCCATCGGCCTGCCCAAGAGCACCCGTGGCGTCCTCGAGGCCCTCGGCCTGCGCCGCCGTTCCCAGACCGTCTTCCATCCCGTCAGCCCCCAGTTCGCCGGTATGATCCTCAAGGTCAAGGAGCTCGTACGCGTCGAGGAGGTCGACCGCGCCATGACCCAGCCCGAGCTGCGCGAGCTGCGGAGGCCGGACCCGGGGTTCTACGTCGAGAAGGCCGTTGCACGGTGAAGTTTGCCATTTTAGGGCTTTGCGAGGCGAAAGGGGGGAGGATGATTCGAGATCAAGGAGGGAAGCCCCGTTACGGACTCGGGAGGAAAAGGTCGATTACCTGTACCATCACCACAAAAAACAAAACCTGTACAAGATCATGGCAGAATGTACAACAGCATACGCAAGCAAGGCTGTTTGCGCGGAATAGAATAAAAGCTCACTCAGCGTGAAGGAATTCAAGCCCGTGATAAGTTGTTGTGTGGACCCAGTGGCCACTGGTCGTGTTGATAGCTGCCTGCCTGGGCGAGGAGCCGCGAAGAATGGTCATGTAAGACGTACAAAAAACTGTGGCCATCGTACTCACCAGTTCCAAGCGTGAATATGCCGTAGGCAGCTTTGCAAAAAACAAACAAGAGAAAAAATACTCTGATTATGTATCTGTCCCAACCCTTCATACTGGCTAATAGAGCCCGAGGCTAACAGGCCGTACAAAAGAAAATTGACCTTCCATGGGCTCCAAGTGTGTATCCCGAGAGATGCAAACTACGTAAGAAAATTGAGCTGAAACAGCCTGCAGTCTTTGATAGGAAAAGGACCGTCGGGTTCAGGATGATTCAGAATCAGACATGGCCGCCTAGAAACTACGGGCCTTGTCGATGTACTCTTGAGAAGGGGTTTCATACTCGCTGACAAAGTAACTCTTCGCATTCTTGCCAAGCCAGACGGTGAGCTTTGAAAGCTCTTCACGCAGACGCGAAACGGACTGCTGGTCCATATTTGTCTGGGCAACGAGCTCGGGCAAGGACACTGTTTGGTTCAGCAACGTTGCAGACTACTTGGTGGGCTAGACTTACCCATTAGACGGCACAAGTGCTCCGGACCGTATGTGTCGCAGACAGACTTGTGCTTATCGTTCTCCGCTGCCTTTTCCCACACCTTACGGACCTCGTGGTATTGAGGACGCTCAAACCTACAGCCGTGTCAGCGGTACCAAATCATTGGAGAAGTGTGCAAGGCAAATACCGGTACAGAAGGATACGGCTCAATGACTTCTCAAAGTATTCACGCAGGCCAGCGACGACTTCTTCAAGAATGTCCATGTTTGCCGAACCATCTTCTCGGTTGGGACGCTCATAGATGAGGTAGTCGTTCAGAATTTCATCCACGGGGTGGGGATGAGGGAGCGGAACCAGCTGGTTATTCTTCGTAATGTTTTCCCAGTCGTCTACAAGCATTGCCTTGATGTGGTCAGGAATGGGCAGCTTGATAGACGGGCGCGCATGGAATCCATCCTCCTGTTCATGGCTTGTTAGCGCTTGCCCGAAGGACGACAGATTCTTAGCAGTAAGAAGATATAGAAAAGTGCAAGATGGTCAACGCCGCTTGGCTTATTGACCGAGTTTGTTTCCTCCAGTTGTCGTTCAGTTCGCCCGCCTACGACCGATTCAGACAGCATTTGTCTGTGCCGTGTTTTTTGTAAACTCACTACCATGCTTTCTCCCTCCTTGTGCTGTGAGAAGCGAGCAGGAGGCTTGGCGCGCGCAGGCTGTTGCCTCTTGCGATTTGTGGCCGACGTTTCGTAGCGACCACTGTAGTAAATCCTGCCATCTTTGGTAACACAGAGCCTTAAGGGCGGGGGTGCCGTGGCCAGATAGTCTGATGCAAGGCGTGGTTCCGCCCATGTGAGTTCTTTCCCATCACCTGGCCGTCGGCGCACCGAACCAGCCGGCCCGGGCCTGTGAGGCACCCAAGTCATGGCGGCTGGTTCTATAAAGGCGGTGTCGGAAGGGACCAAAGGTGTCCTGAGCGAGTGAGAGTGAAGATCGAGGCGTAAAGAGGCGAGTATTGGCTGTGGGAAACGCGTCGGAATATGATGCAAGTGATGAAGAATGAAGTTGCGAAAGGAAATTCGCTGCCGACAAAGCGTAGGAAGGTGCCCATAGTGAAGCTAGGACGAGCCGGTTGTCCTAGGCAGGGGCGGCCGATAGTGGCTCTTGCGAAAATGGCTGCCCACGTAGCGGAACCAGCCGCAAACGCCCCTGGTATTGGCCTGGTGAACTAACAAGTACTTTAATGCCGCCTGGGTCGAATATTGCGTCGGAACTCAAAGAGAAACTACACACTGTTCTCCCGCTTCCGCTTATTGCATCCCAAACAGGCGTTCTCTCGTGTGGACTCCTCGACTGAGTCCACAACAACAGACATTTGTTTGAATTTTCCGAGATCGACATCCTTCTGAGCTTGAAGGTCTTGCATATGGATAGGGTGGTATTCGAAGTTATCTCGCTCTTTCTCCTCATGCTCGGGGCCATCTTTCGGTTCGACATCGCGGTCTTGGCTGGTGTTATGGATTGGCATATAGGTGATGCACCGAGGAACTCAACGCTTGAGCTGCATTCGCTGCATTCGCTACCAAGATCGTCGAGAGCTCCTAGACTGCTGGAATCGCTCTCGTCACTGGATATGCTGATGACGCTTAGAGCTCTGCTCTGACTTGGTCGCATGCTGGTTCTGGGCGAAAGAGAAGGCGAGATAGGGCCCCTGATGGGTGCCTGCCAGTTCATCTCATTCCACTGCGGGAAGAAAGCGCTGTATCGTCTCTCGATCTCCTCGGCAGACTGAGAGTCGTCGCATGGCTCGTCCGAGTCCAGATCTGTGAGAACAAAGCGATAGCATCGCGGATCGACCTGAGACATCCAGTTGATGTCTTCGCTGTCGTCGTCCTCCCCGGACGGTTCACCAGATCCATTGATGTCTTGGCTACCCGTCCCATGACCTGCATTCTCTTCGTCACCACCTAAGTAACCTTCGCCCAAGGATTGATTTCCGTGGAAACTCCCAGTCAGGCCGTCACAATCTTGGTACCAAGTACTCATCTTTGTGAGCGGTATGGATTTCGCCGAGAGGTTATTAGAGTTTGTCGAAATCAAAGAAGAAGATGAAGAATCCAAGAGGAGCGGATGGATGTGAAGGTGCCGGTGGGTTTCAAATCGAAGCCAGCGAACTGATAGTTGAGCGAACCTTGCGGCGGCGAGAGAAAGGTGGTCGAATGCGAGGAGAAGTGAGTTGTTACCAAAACCGCCCGGTCCGACAAAGTTTTGGAGTGAGGAAGGTGATAGACGGCAGGTACCTCGGAGGACATCCAAGTAATGGATTGTTTTCATCTTCCGATCAGACAGTCCCCGACCACCCCCCGGTGAATCAGGCGGCAAGATTCGAAGACCAGTGGTACTGCGGCTCTGCACTCGAGCCTCGACGGCCCCACCCTTGATGATGCTATTCACCCCCTTTGGTTCTCTATCCTCCGTTCTCTCTTTGTGCCCGTTTGTCTGATGAACACATACAATGTGCTTTTTCTGTAGGCATCCGAACAATGACAACAAGAGTGTGGAAACAAGACAGCAGAAACGCAGAACAGAAAGTAAAACAGAAGGAAATTGTGTGTTTCACGGCTCACCTGCTCAAGATCAAAATCCCTTGCCCGTCGAGGTCCCCGACCACTGGCGGCGACTCCTGCGGTGCGTTCTTCACTACCGCGAGCCGAATCGGTGCCATTGACGCGAAGACCCTTCTTGGGGGCTTTGGCGCTGTTCTTCTGGCGCAAGTCCTTCATCTGGGCATGCAGGGTGCTAGCCAGCTCCTTGTTTTCCTCTGTGAACTTGCGGATGCGGTCGATGGAAACCCAGTCGTCCCAGGTATTCTTCCAGCCTTTGTAGTGAATACGGTACTGAAAGCCTTCGCCGCTATCGGCGGGCTGGATGTCGAGAATCTTGGCCTCATACAGCATCTCACCGTGGAAGCAGAGAACCTTCTCGTCCTTGGTGAACGGTTGGGCTGGTTGGCGTGCTGGCGCCATGACCAATGTGTGCGACCGTAAAGGCTCTGACGACGATGCGAATGATCTGTTGAGAATACCGACAGCCTGGTCTCGCTGGCAGCTTAGGCGCAGTCGAGAAGTTGATGGACCAAAGGGGCAATGAAGTCAAATTCTCGGACAGTGCGCGGTAACGCAAGGCACAGCCAACGCCGGGTGTATTTGGCACAGATATTAAGGGGTTGAGGCCACTAGACACAGTACGAGGAGTGAGCACTCGAGGCACCTCGACCAATCCGGATCACAGTACTGGATAGGTCGCTAACACAGTAAGCACCTAAAGATCAAATTAGCTTCTGGCCCAAACAACAGCATATATGAAAGGAAAGACAGTCTCACAGTGAGATGAAAAATTTGCCGAAAGATCTGGGCAAACAGTACACGGTCTTTGGGGGGACTTTCGTTCGAGGTTGTGGTCGTTGGGGAATGAGATGAAGATGGCAAGCTGTGGGAATTCTTCCTACGGAGCGAAACGCGACTCTGCTGCGGCTCATTAACGCGTCCCGCCAGGAAACCGCACCGCGTCGCTCATGCCTGCCCCCCAGCCAGCGCCACACTTTTACACAGGTACCTACGGAGTACGAATACACACACTACTAACACATAGACCTCATCCAAACATTTACCCCCCCGCCTTTTGCTCCTGCTCGAGAGGACATCAAGAAGTTGGAAGCGAGCTCACCTTTAAGCCTTTTGTTTTATTCTAATCGTTTGGTATCCTCCTCATCGGCATCGATACACCCTTGCTGCGTGTCGCGTAATCTCACCATGGCGCCCACTGAGTCTGCCATTTTGCATAACTACCTGACTTCCCCGGCCCAGCTACCCTCCGTCATTACACTTGAGGAGTTCACCGAACTCTTTCCCAAGGCGCACCGCGCCAACCCGCAAATCCGCTCCCTGTACCGTGATTTGCAGCATCAAAGGAGAGCACTTGTCGACACAGTTACGGAAAACATTGCCGCCGAGGAGAAACGCGGGAGGGTCATCAAGCGCGAGATTGCCCGTGCCCGAATGCGCACGGCAAACGAGGATGCCGATCTCGAGCTTGAGATTGAAAGAGCTGTAAGTTCATGGTCCTAGCCGCCTATGGGGAGGTAAGATTGCGGGTCTAACAGCATAGCGCAGCTTTTCGGCTCCATGGGGCCGCAAGACGCCAAACACACACTGAACTCTATCGTCCCAGAAATGGATGTGGCCATAGCCGATCTCGAGGCAGAGATCCAGAAGCTCGAGGCACAAGAAGCGACCCTACTGGATTCAATCAAACAGACAGTCGGCACCATGAGTGATCTGCGTTACGGGCGTCTTTCCAACCCCAAACTCAAGGAAGACGTCATTCAAGGTCTCAAAAGCGTACAAGAGGCTTGCGACGGAAAAAGTTGATCAACTAAAGATTACTAATTTGGCACTGCATGATCCAAATGAACCGGGACCTCAGCCGCTTCCCTGACTTGCCTGGATTTCCCGGTACGCCAAAAACCGTAGCCTCGTGCCTTGTAGCTTCTCCTCCACCAGTCAGTTCGCTCACTTTACCGCGCAGCTCCGCTGGCGGGGGCAGCGCCAGCAGCCGCGTTTTGGCGGCCATCGATGGCGCTGTTCATGCGGCGATTCATGATGGTACGGCTGCCGAAGGAGACGAGGAGCATGAAAAGCCAGTTGGGGATAAGGTTGAAGGCCCAGAACAGGTAGCCAACGGGGAGGGTCAGGTTGTTCTTGCCGACGAAGCTGTTAAAGGGGTGGAAGATGTTCTCCGTCAGAATCCAGTCCTCCTTGGACTTGTTCTTCCACAGGTCAATAATGTCGTCCGAGGTGGTGGTTGTAACGTTGAGGCGCTTCCTGTAGATGTCAATCTCAGATCCAGCGGGCAACATGCCGATGGACCAGATGGACGCGGTGCCTGCGGATATGCCGTTGCAAAGGACGGGCTGGTCGTCGCAGTTCAGAAGACCCAGGTGGGGAGATTCGGGCAGCTTGGCGAACTTGGTCGCACTCTCGTTGAAGGCAGTCTCGATCTTATCGCAGAGACCTGTAGAGCACGATCAGTATTGAGATGAAGAAAGCATGCCATGTTGCAAAGGTGACCAAACATACCGAAGCAAGTCTTGTTGCCGCCAGTGATCAGAACCCACCACTCCTCGGGGGTTGTAGCCTCCGCGTTTACGGGCTCGTGGAGAACATCCTTCCAGTTCTCGACAGTCAGGACGGAAATCTTCTTGGCTGGCGTCGCAGCGGGTGCGGCGGCGTTAGATGCGGCAGCGGCAGGTTTATCCGCGCTAGGGGCGGATGCACCAAAGGAGCTCAAGAAGTTCTGGAACTGCGCCTTATACTGCTCGAAGGGCGACTCTGCTGCTGTCGCAAGCAGTGGGAGCGCGAGAAGGGTAGTGGCGGACACGCGCATTTTGATGAGTGTGTTCGGGGATGTGTGTTTTAAGGTAGAGGTAAAGGTTGAGAGAGAGAGGGTGATAGAAAGAGAGGTAGCTTGTGACGGATGTCGCAATCAGGCGGCCAAGCAATGATGGGTGAGGGGAAAGGGCAGTTGTAAGGAGCGAGGCAAAGCGAGAAGGTGCCGCCAGCTACAACACGGGTCAAGGAGGGACGATAAGTACGGGATGAAGAGTGCAAGTTCAGAATGCAGCCTGGAGTTGAAATTGGGGAAAAAAGGACACAGGGTCAATAATGCGAAGAAAAAAAAGTGGAAGGGTAAGGAACAAGGTGTACGGATACCTGGTACGGATAGAGCAAAAAAGGACCCTTTGGAGCCAGCCTCAAGGCGTGTGCGGCCGGCTTTCTCCTGAACCTTGCTCGGTTGGTGATCCAAATGGGAAATCACGGCCCAGGAGCTTTGGTCGCTGGCTGGGGGGGGGGGAGCAAGCCGCAGGAGCACTATGAAACCCACTGGACAAAGAGCTGCAGAACACGCCTACCTCCACGCACCAGCTTAGGTAGCTAGAAGCGGGTCGGCGTCCTTGTCTCAGTCAGCGTCATTTGGGGGAACCTGGGTGGAACGCTGGTCCGGGGTAGCAGCCACACTTGGTTGCGCCACTGGTCCACCAGAAAGACAGAAGAAGCCTTTGGTAACGGTGAACCAGCCACAGCCACACAAGGTGAAGAGCACAAGGTGAGGTACGTACCCGCGCAGCTTAGAGATGGGACGCGTCTGTTTGTCGAGTTGGAAGATCTCTTGAGACACGCACCTCCATCTACAATCGCGCAGAAGCACCGACAGCGCAATACGTCACAATGGTAAGCACGGTATACTTGATACGCTTGACATGCTCTGACACAGTCTTAGCCCCCAAAACCTGCGGGCCAGAAGCGGAAACGCGGTCGTCCCTCTAACGCGTCCAAAGCCGCAGACGCGTCGCGGGAGTCTCCCGAGGTCGGAGAAACAGAGCCCGACAACCAGGCCGAAGTTACTGCGAACACTACAACTCCAGCCAAGCGCGGTCGGCCGAAGAAGAACAAGAACCCCGAACCATCGCCTTCCACTGAGGAACCGAAGACGAAAAAACGAGGGAGACCAAGGCGGGAGGCGGCGGCTGAGAAGGAGGCGACAGGGGAGGATCCTGAACCGGCGCAACCGAACCGCAAGTCTAGAAAGGCTGCGAATGATATCACAAACGACATTGAGGGAGCCGCGGAGGAAGGGGCGTCATCACAGCTAGCGGGCAAATCTGCCAGGAGCAAACCGAACCAAAAGGCAGCGCAGGAGGCAAACGGGGAAGCCAGTGTCGAAGAAGGATCCATCCCAAATCACGAGGCCAAGAAGAAACGCGGCAGACCGCCGAAGGTCGGAGAGGCATCTACCGAAGCTCAAACTGAAGATGCGACAGCGTCCGAGCTGGCCCCGAAGAAGAAACGCGGGCGCCCATCTTTGAACAAAGAATCTGTCGCAAAGGACCCTGCCGAAGCCGCCGAAGACGAGCCCGCGCCTGAAAACCGAGGGCGAAAACCGAAGCAAAAGGCTGGCGGCGCCGAAGAGCCGGTTCCTGAGGAAATGCCCGAGGTTGAACCAACGCCAAAAAGGAAACGTGGGCGCCCATCTATGAGCAAGGAAGATGTCGAGACGGCTGGTCAAGAACTCGCGCCTAAGAAACGTGGGCGCAAACCGAAATCCGTAGCGGAGGAGGCAGAGGAGCCTCCAGAGGAAGAGGAACCGGTCCTCGGAAAGAAGAAGCGCGGCCGCCCCGCAATTCATGCCGAGCCGGAGGTGCGGGAGGCATCGCAGTCGGAGGTAAAAGAGGTCCGCAGACGGAAAGAGAGGCCATCATCCCCAACAGAAGCGCCAGCGGTAGAGAAGCCGACAAAGAAAAGGCGGAAACGGTCCTCTCAAGGTGAGGAAGAGCCTTCAGAACCATCTCCGGAAACGCAACGCCGCCGTCCCGGCCGGCCCCGAACCTCAGACGCGGCATCATCCCCGCACGCCCCTGAAGACCAGGTCTCCAAGCCCCGCAAATCCAAGAAGCGCTCGTCAGGAGCCGACGACGCAACGGACCCAGCACCGCCAAAGAAACGCCGCCGTCGAACATCCGAGGAGATCCGACAGCAGCAGCAGCAGCAGCAGCACCAGCCGAGGGCTGAACTAGCAACGGCCCGTCGTCCAACCCCAAAGTACCGTCACATCGCTCCCCGCGTCCGCCAGATCCCCCGCTCCGTCATTGAGGAGAACTGGTCACCCCTCGCGCCGTCGTCCCTCGACCACGTCACCAGCCTCCTCCGTCTCTCCGAGCGGCCCGTCTTGCAGCGCCTCGCCGCCAACGAAAAACGCCGCGACCAGGCCGCCTCCGCCATCCGCCTTGTCACGAAACGCCTCACAAAGAAGCTGTCCCGCGGCCTCCCCTTCCCCCCGGCCACTGCCCCTCCCACGGGATCCAGAAGCGCCAAGAAGCACGACGCCGATGGTGGCCGCGCGGAGGAGCTCAACTTCGAGCGCGTCATCGAGGACGTCGCGGCGCTAGAGAGGCAGCTAGACCCGCTGCTGCACGCCGTCAAGCTCCTCAAGGCCGAGAAGGAGCGCGACGAGAGGGCGCTGGAGGCGGACTACGAAAGCCTGACGACGCTCGAGGCCAACGCGAGGTCCGAGGCCAGGAACTACAAGGACAACCTCCGCAAGACGCATGTCCTCGTCCCCGAGAAAACGGGGACTGCGGGGGCCGCCGGCCGCGACCATGGCGGGGACGAGCACGACTTCAAGTTCGTCCCCGACGAGAATATCAGCGGGACTCTGTTCAAGGTACGTCTCGCCCCACCGCCACTGCCTCGCGTCGGCTGCCCGACATTGGCGCCTGCGTTTTCAGCCTCCGCACGTGTGCCCGCGTTGCTAACACCGCCCGCAGGACCTCGAAGACGACGGGCTGCGCGGGCTGGCGGGCCAGGTCGGCAGCCACATGGAGAGCATGCGCAACAACCTTCAGCAGATCGAGGGCGTCGTGCCGCAGATCGTCCGGACCAGGGCTGCGCTGCAGGACGTCCTGTTCAAACATCTCGATCAGCAGAGCTACGAAAACGTCCTGTTCGGTTAGTTCTCGCGCGCCTCGCGCACGCCGCGACGTTGTCGTTTGAGAAAGTGGGCAAGGAACTTGGAGGTTTTTCTTCTTCTTTATATAGCTTCTGTCTTTGGCGGACATTGGCGTTCACGAGGAGACCGTTTGGATTCAACGAGTCTCGAGACGATAGAAACCTTGAACGGGCTGCAGATTCTTTCCCTGGTGTAAGGCTCCCTTCAATGTTAACGAATTATGACCAAGGTTATCATTCTACGTCGCCACAGCCAAGTCATGCGACGATAGGTACACGGCTTGCAGCTTCAGTAGAGACATACCTGCTGGCAATATCCATCATCACAGCAACGGCTTGGGCCAAAATTGAAAAATCTGGCCTGGTTACCCGTTGCCTATGAGAAACTCTACGCTAGAGGAAATTCAAGCCTCGTCCCAGACCTATACCATACAAAAAGCATGAGCCATGCCATGTGGGATGCTCTTTCCGAGAACTTCTCCAAGCCACAAAACCCAGCCCGTCTATTCATAACATGCCTTGCCCTCCACGGATGTTCTTAATGTGTGGAAAATCTTGTCGAAGTACTGCCTTCCGTTTTTTTTTGTTTTTTTTTTTGCCGCCACAAAGATACAACGCCATGCCATATGATCTGTCAGAGTTGCCGTCCCTGCTATAATCGTTAGGCGTCGGCGGAGCTCTCGGAAGCTCTCTCGTGCGAACAGGGCCTTAGCGGCTGGACCTCCCCTTCAAAGCATCGAAGTTAGCACCACGAGATACAAAGTGTCCTTGGCCCAACATCAGGTCCTCGTCCAAGAGCAATTACTTACAATTTTGACATCACCCACGGAAGCTGCGCTGTCATCGTCTGATGCAGGGCGGTGGGATAAACGGCTAGCCGGGGTTGTCCAATCCTCCGTTGTGGTGGCGACGGTCGAATCTCCCTCTGAAAGATTGATCATATGGGCTGGCGTGACTGGACGGATCGAGGGTCCTCTAATATCGTGTGCGTGGGCCTTGTTGCCCTCAGTGGTGCCATCTGCGGTCTCCATGGCCGCTTTACCAGCAGAATCGTGTCTCGCATGCTCGGCTTCCTGAAGTTGCGCAGGAATCTTCTCGAAGAGTGACTGCTTGGACTGTGTTTCCAACTCGGCCATAACAAGGGCGGGGTTGGTTGCCATCCTCGCACGTTGGCTAGTCTTCAATGTTGCAATGCTCTTTTGGATTGCTTCAAGATCTTTATAGCCACCCTTGGTTGGCAAAATCTCGAGCTCGGGGAACTCCAGCTGATCTGCGTTCTTGGTACCCAACGTGGACGGCATGACCTTGCCCAGACTACTCTTCATAGCTTTGCCGAGTCTCTTCGAGAGTGACTGGTGTGGGTACTTGGTTTCGGCTTCAGTGAAATCTGAGCCCTTGTCGGTGATCCAGACGTACTGATTAGGACTCTCCGAGGCAGGGAGGACTGCAAAGTCTTTCGAGGTAACTTCGTCGGCCATAGTAGCTGCACCTGTTCGCTGGCTTCGATCATGGGAGGCCCATCTTGCCCAGGATGCGGGGGGCGTGGCGAGCTTTCGGGAACCCGACTCCTAATGAGTACCAACCTCAGCTTCGTGGTTATCCGCTTTCTGTGTAATGACAACAGTCGAGGGTCTTTTGTGAACCGCATACAAGTCACGCGCTTGCCGAGACGTGACCAACTGTCCAAGCTGCAGGGTGACTTCCGAGTTGCGGGCATTCGACTCATTGTTTGGTATGGAGCCATCACTGCTCATAGCATGGTTGGCATTGTCGTGGGTGATGCGCGCTGATATCGTAACCTTTTTCAAGTCTGTATTGTACATGGCCTCGCGCTGGTCGTGCTCGACTTGGAAGGCTCGTTTCCAGACTGCTGTTGCGCTCTCAGTCAGCTTTGGGGCGGTGAATTCGGGAGAGCGTGAGGTTGGGTGCATGTGCGATCTGATACTGAGGTTCGACAGTGTCTTGGCGTGTCCCGTGGGCTTGGGGTTCTCATAAGACGCCGACGAAGGCCCCGGGCGACCAAGATCGGCAGAAGGCTGGCTATGCGACTTTCCGTGGCCTTTTGAGAAACTTCCTTTACCGTTACGCAGGACTTGGAGAAAAGAGGACTTGCGGGTGGGCGAGTCGTTCTGAATGCCGTTTTGAGTGGCGCATGGTATGTCCTGGGCATCGCTGGGCGAGCCCTGAGATTGGATTCCAATGACGTTCGTTGGCGTCTCAGTTCCGTCATGACACTTGCTTAAAGTAACAGATACGTCGCCGCAGGGAGCATCATCGATAGGCAACACGATGGAGGGAACAACTGCATCGTGACTTTGATCAGGAGCGGTGCGGTAGCTCTCGTCGGATCGCTGCTCCTTGAGATTATCAAATGCTAGCTAGTGGTCAGTTGGGCAGAGCGGAATACGAATTGGGGGATGTCTTACTCTCGAATTGGGCAAGATCGAGGTCGATGAGACTGTCGGCGTCCTCATCACAGCTCGCGTCCTTCGAGCCCATGGGTGAGGGTTGCCGTGTGTTCTGCGTCGAAGAGTATACCGAAGATGAAGGATAGTGCAGCTCCGGTACGGGGGCAGACTCTGCGACAGCTGCAGCAACATTGTTGTCCATCTCAAGCGTCGGTGACGGGGAATTATGAGCAACGGAGGGGGCCTCGTGCCGGTCAACAAGGAGATTTGCCTTCGAGGCGCTATGGCTGTCTAGGTTGCAGAAGCTCTCAGGGCTCATTGGCCGGGAAACCATGACGTCTTTGTCAGAAGACTCTGCAGGACAGCTACCGGCGCCGGGAGGAGCGGCCTTGTCGTTCTTCTCTGACGCTTGCTGGACCACGACAGAATCATCCTGAGCCGTGAGCTTCTCGGCAAGCAGCCAGGTCTCCCAATCGTTGCCATCTGGAGACTGGGCAGAATCCGTGGTGTGAGGCCGACCAGAAGCGGCAGTGGCTTCGAAAGAGGCCTTGGTCTCAGACTTGATGTCGTTGCGAGCTATGTCGATGTCGGGGCTGCCACACTTCTCCCGAGAATCAATCTCGTGCTTACTGTTGACATTGGCGACGCTTGGATTGTTGACATCCAAAGCGCCCTGAGTCTGGCTTGACAGAGTCGCTTGGCTATCAGCCTGGGGGATGCATTGTGAGAGACACCAGGTCTTGAATGATTCGTCATCCTGGTCGCCAGAATCCTGCCGTGCAGCAAGTACGGGGGCTGAAGGTATAAGGGGCAAAGACCCTCGCTCGCGGATAACGAGTTTTGTTGCTGATACTTTGGAGCCGGTCTCTGCCTTGGGGCAGCTGCTGCGGCGACGATCTCCTGGAGCAAAGTCGGTGGGATCAACCTTGAGACCATGGATCGAGAGCTTAGCTGCGGGGGGTCGAGTCGGTTGACGGAGAGCCTTGAGCGCAGAAATCCCAGTGGACATGGCAGTCTCTATCCGGTCCCGCGGTCCGCCTGGAAGCTCCTCTTGATGATCACTAGGGTCTTCCTCAACCGTCTCCAGCTCGCGGAATCTGTAACTCGCGCGCGTGGAGACGGATCGAGAACTGTGTTCGCTATCGACTTCCGCCTGGATACGCCTCTTGTTGTTTGATTTGACGGCCTGGAAGTAAGCGGCCTGGTCGAACGGGGGCTTCTCGTCATCCTTTCTGTCGTCAGGGCGCGGGGCGGAAGAGGGGCGGTTGACGCTGGGGATAGAGAAGCGCTTCTCGTCTTCAGGGCTCAAGGATCTCTTGCTGCCGTCCTGGGAGATGCTTCGGCTGACCCGTCTCCAATTGCTTGTCTTGGCCACTTCCTGGGACCCGTCCTCGGGGTCCGATACGTACTCGATCGAGGTCGGGTCCGGAATGAAGTCCAACTCTGGAGATCGCAGGTTCGAGCGCGAGGATGATGCGATGGAACCTGTACTGTTTCTAGCGAGCCATAATTCGAAGTTGTAATTGCTGCCAGATAATTTGGCGGGAGGGGGCAATTGGACCAGCTCGATGGGCGCTTGCTTAGTGTTTTGGAGCGCCTCCTTCACCTCCACGCCCGACTTGGCCTCCTTTTCCTTGGGGAGGACGTTGGCGCAGCAGAGAATTTTCCGCATCATCTTGAGTGGTTTTTTGCCGTCCTTGACTCGGGTCGAGTCTCCAAACGAGCGAAAGTCTGCGATAGTCAGACGGCTAGAGATGATTGCCGAGTAGCGATCCAAGAAACTTGCCAGCTTGCCCAAAAGGAGAATGATGCAAAAGAAGGGCTGCTGAGCAGATACTGAGGGAGAGAGGTTCTTCTGGCAGCAGGCGAATGCCGAAAGAGAGTGGAAGGGGATTTGGAGGAGAGGCAGATCTCGGCAAAGTCTTCTTCTGGGGGAGAGGGGAGGCAGGATAGGCAAGCAGGAAGGCCAGGTGGCGATAGAGGTTGACCTGGCGATGTCACGGCTCTGTGAAATCAGCGGGCACTCCCCAAGGCTCCTTCTCGATGCCCTCTGGTTTTGGTCGAAGCAGTCACAAGAGACAGCATCGTCTCACCGGGTGGGCATCTAGGGCGGTTGCTAGCCATCAAAGGCAAGCACCTGCCTCGCCTGCACAATGCCCTGCGGCTGGTGACAGCACGCATCAAAGGCTGCCAGCCTTAGTGAGCAGCACTGTGCCCTTGTGATACAGCTGAGCACTTGCTCAAGGATTGCCGTCTTCCTCTCCATCTGCCCCGTCTCCCTCTATTCCCTCCCCTTTCTCGCTCATTCTTTGGGCACAGCTGATGTTGAAACCACTATGCGAGCTGCATTGTTCGAAGCAAGGCTTGTTCGAACCGAGTTTTGTCCAAACAGGCTGCTATTGGAATTGTAGCCTCTCAGATGTTGTACTGAAGTGTCCTTTGGTCATACGTGTATCGTGGAGCCATTGTAACTTCACAGGATTGTCGCGAATTCCGTGCTTCGTTCCCTCTCGAAATCCACTCGGGTGCAAATCAGAACCCGATGGTCTTGCAGAGCAGAAAATGATTTGGAGTTGTTGTTCGTTTGGTGCCACTTGGCATACGAGGCAAGATTTTGACCGATACGGCATCATGTTATAGCAGCTGGCTGTAGCAATGGGTAGGCGACTGTTTAAGATGGGCCAAGTTGGCGTTTCCAATGGAGCAATCTTGTCAGGGCCTGCGGTCAACCATGTTAAGTACACTACCCAGGTAGTCAATGCAGCCTGTTCTAGGTTCTCGGAGAGAGACATTGTCGGGTTCGGGGGGTCCTCTCTGACTGGTGCTGTTGATGGAATCAGGTCTCAAGAAGCTCTTCCCCGAGAGAGAGCCTCTTGGTGGGCTGAGACAAGCCTGTTCTGCAGCCTGCCCTATAGGGCCGCAAGCGCGAACCTGTGGAACACATTCCGAATGACTGCCGGCTATGTCACCCGGGTTGTCTCGGGGGGGCATGTTGAGCGCAAAGAAGCGAGGCCGATCTCTAAATGCTACCACTTCCATCTGTCAACTTTTGAGTGAGAATGGCGTGTTCCAGGCTCGCGGAACAAAACAGCCCAGACTCCTGAATCTGCTCGGTTGAGTTCAACGTGGCCGGCCAGTTGCAGCTGGTGGGCGCGTAAGGAGAGCTGAGCCGCATTCCACTTCCCGACAGGGAAAAGAGTCCGGGTAAGCACCGACTTGGAGTTTGTTTAACAACCCATGAGGGGAAAAGGAGAAGGGGGAAAAAAGATGGTAGACCAGGATGTGGATACCAGAGGATGGAGCCATCCCCGCTCCCCAAACTCAAGCAACCAAGCCTTCCGGAGTGCTTCCCAAGGAGGAGGAGGCAGTGTTAGGGGTTACCCGTGTTTGAGGATTTGCGGCGACTATCCCGACCTGGTTCACCCAACCGGGCGATCTCTCGACTTGAGCGAAAGTGTTGAGAAAGCTACAATTATTAGTATCGTACCTAACTACCGGTAGTAGCGGAGAGGCACCTGGGAAGTGGAAGAAGCAATAGGGAAAGCTGGGGTCCGTTTTGCCAGAGTTTCGCGCTCTAAGACTTGTTCTTGTCCGTTGTACACAGTATTCGTATACTGCCTACCATGGTAGGTACGCAGCAGGTAGGTAATTTGGGTTATCGAGGAAATGAACTCAACTCGGCGGCCATGTCCGTACTTCGTACATACAGCGTAGTACAGTAGGTAGCACCTGCCTACCTACCTAACCTTGGATGAGGTACTCCACGGAAGGTACGCGCCATGTAGGTACCTACCTACCTACCTTGCGTAGATATGGAGTCAGGACCTCGAAGCAGAGAAGCTTCGCTTCTGCCTTCAACAGGCATGGCAAGAGCGAGGGGAAGGGAGGGGTATGTTGATGAACGTCTGCGAAGGAAGCAATGCAATTAAAAGGCGGTCGCATCGAAAAATGTCCAAGCAATGGAACGCGGTGGTTACAATGGAAGACAGACTACGAATCCCTTCGGTAGCTTCTTGGTCAAACTTCATCAGCCAAAACTAAAACTAATGTAAACCTCAGATGTATAGGTAATTTCCGGCGCGAATTAATTTTCTGTAGAAATCAATTAAGCTGTGGAAAGCCAATCTATCTCTCCATCGACCCAGCGAGATGGCACAGCTAGGCAGCATTCAGCATGCATGCATTCAGCATTCAGGGAGCAGCCTATGCTGCGCCATGGTCAGTTCTCAGTCAATAAGGTATGGCCGGTCCAGAACCAGAAGACTGGGATGTTTGGGATGCCGGGGGAGGTGAACCAGTCGGTTGATTAATTAATTAATTCCCCCTCCAACTCAGAGCCAACAGCCTGAACTACCTACTCAGCAGAAAGCAAATGAGCAAGAAGAAAAGAAAAGAAAAGGAAAAAAGTCAATTAAACGGCTGGCTAGGATACGGACATGCCATACCAGACGTATGTGTGAGCTGGAAAGGCCCATGAGGACATAATCTCGACACAATCAGTCTGTGACGGTGACTTCTGGGGCGAACCCTGGGCTGGCCAAGGGTTGAGGAAAGGTGAGGGGAGATTTGGCTGCTTTCCCGACCGCGCCGTCTGCGCCACATAATGAGCTTACGCATTTTATCCCGCACGCAGGCCTTCCTCTCGCAGGCAAGGCAGGGCCAGACGAAAGGGGGATAGGTACCCAGACTGGCGGGGCAGCTGCGTGAATGCAACAGTGAACGGCATAATGGAAAGGGGGGAGGATCGCCTCTGGGGTCCTGAAACAGTGACTTTTGGGTGTTTGCTACGCAACACGTAAATGCTTGGCCATAAGCCAAATGCTAGGAAATGCAGTCTGAGTGAGATACAATACCTATGTAGGCGCGAAGCACGCATTCGTAAGTACCTAGGTAGCCACTGTCAGCGCCAGTACGCCACGGGTAGGGCAGACAACGACCACCAGGACAATAAGGACAAGGAAAGACAAGAACGAGAACATTGTCATCTCATCTCGGCCCATGGTTCGGTGACTTGAGCTGTCAACCCCCCGGTGCTCCCTCCCAACCATGGAAGGTAAGGTGTTCGATTCCAGCAGATCGTCCCACCGTTTCCGTCCCATGTTTCTTCTGACTCGCCCGCTCGGCAACCTAGGACGGGTCTAGGCACCTACCAGTACCTTACCACTATTACCTACCAGGTAGGTAGTTTACAACTAACTGTACAGCAGGTATTCGTACCGAGGCTGCCTGTCAGTTGTCCGCCCGGTGCAGGGTCACCCACGTCTCCCCTCAATATAATCCGTACGTAGTAGTAAACTACTAGTCGGTAGTACACGTACGCGGTTGCACAGAAGAATTGCGGTAGAAGGGACCTCGTCTGTGGTTGGTTGCACAATGTTGGAACTGGCTGTTGCGACAATGACGTGGGAATCTGGGTTACCTTGCTCGAATCGCCAGACCGGGGGAACCAGGCAGCCCGTGTCCTCGCCTCGTGGCGCCTGCGACAAAAACATTCCGCAGGCATTGTGAGGAACATTGACGACGCCAGCTATGATACATACCAAGCAAGGTAGGCAGGTAATTATTACCTTGACTGGATGGTTAGTGACTCACAGACGAAGCTTGGACCCGATGTACTGACGGAAATCTTCTCCTACTACCTAGTGTATGTAAGTTTGACAGAACAGAAATTTCCGGTCCTTCTTCACGGCTTTGTCGCACCTGCACACCGCAGATTTGCTCGGGAGGAAAATAGAGTTGCTTCCGGGCCGTGGTTTGCACCTATACGCAGTAGGGATGCGAATAATACAGGCAATCACGACGGAACCAGAGACAGCGTCGCGCCCCGATGGGCAATTTCAGGGCCACCGCGTCGATCCCATTCTCCCCCCCCCCCCAAAGCGACGCCGCATCGATCGTGAGGGAAAAAGGGGCGCCGAGGGGCTGAGCGTTGGTTAGTCAGTACGTGCACCTACACTACCAAGGTACCTCAAGCGGTGTACCGATGTACTTCGAACGTGTCTAGTAGTAGTGCCGTGCGACCTGGTTCCTAGACTAGAGCAAGGCACCCGAGTCGACCGACCTCGGGGGGGAAAGGCGCCTCATGTCCGCCGGACAAGGAGCACAGCCGACGTAATCCCGCTGCCACTCTTACCTTTGGAGATGAATGATTACTATGGACAGGCCTTGTCGGACTATTACCGACACACATTGTATGGCTACGTGTATGTAGGTAGCAGGGCATAAGCGTTTCACACACAATTAACACCGGATGATAAGAGTCTATGCACAACGACGCGCATGTGCCGTCGCCCAGTCGACGTCACTGACCACCAAAGCTTGTGGTGGAGAAGGCCGACGACGACGACGACGATGACCACCACACGTGATTACCATCGCGAAAAGCATCCAGCGCGGCTGGCGTCAAGATATATCGCCATTGGCAGATCAGACTAGAGGGGAAATGACTCATAGGAGCGAACGGGCATTAGAGGGAGTTGGAGGGGTCGAGTGGCTGCCACTCCGTCGCATATATTTATGGTCGGCGGCAAACCCCCCCCCCTCGTCCCAGCTGCAGGCTGTCATGCCAGTATGCGCTCTCAACCGCTGCGGTAGTAATGCTCACCTCCTTCACGTCACATCATGATGCGCAGGCCTAAACGGGCGGGCTGGGGCTAAACGGGGAGGCGGGTTCGTACTTGAGAAAGCAAGATGACTTTTAAGGTCCGTCGCTAGACAACTTTGATCGAGGATGCGAGGCGTGTGGTTTCAGGGCGTGACACGGCGCCACGGCCAGAGAGGAGAGACACACGTCAAGCCAACGGCTCGTCGGCTAAGCGGTAACCCGGCCATCACTGGTGGCCTTTGTCAATTCTAGCCCTTCAGTGGCTTGGTTTCATGGGCGGCGGTTGAATCTCGAATACTGGATTTGTCAAGGTGCCGCTGGCCGCTGGCCGTTGGCGCCAAGCCCATGTTTGCTGGCGGATGGAAATGGCGGAAAACCGATTGAGAATAAGAGGGAGAGGTGGCTGGGAATCCAAGGTGAAGAACGAACGGTCGGCCACTTGAGAAGACTGATCTAGCGGTCAACGGTCCAATGTTTTACCTGCATCATCGTGTATGCGATGGCTGCACATATACGATGTACTTTGTACGACAGTGGTTGGGCAGGCCCTCCCTCGGCACTGAAGACGGGCTCAACTGTCAATCTGTGTGGACTTGTCAACTCATTCTAGTCTTGGCGGGTGCGTACGCACAGATTCGACCGAGCGCAATTCCTCATCGCATGCCTAAATGCCGTACACTATTCGTACATGTACCTGTATTTTGACTCTGCACAATATACGTACCTACACCGCAGAGTAGTACCTGCATACAGCAGTGGCACAGAGACGGTTCAGCTTTGTGTGGGTACAAACTACTGTGTAGCGCAAGGCAGATGGCTCGGGGCGGGGGGAGGGAGAACAAGAGGTCATTTCCACCGCCCACCGCCTACCGTCCATTGTTCATTGTCCAAGGCCCCTCTCCTTCTTTTCTATGGAAGAGAAAATGAGAAGAAAATGAGCGGGCGGTGATCCTTGGGGGCGGAAGGAAAACCAGGACAGGCATGCAAGAAAAGTCTTGCCGAGGGCGATTATTTCGCACAATGCGATGTACCATGTAGGTAAACGTTTCCACTGCGGAGTCCATACATGGTACGTACTGTAGTATAGTACATGCGATATGTACTTGTATCCGCACCACATCAATCAATCTCTGAGCTGCCTTCTCCACCGGCCAGATCTGCAAAGATCTGGGAAAAAGGGAAGGGCCTGGCAGCTTGTCTGTACCTACCGGTGTGATGCACGGGTATAGTATATTACATACGCCGCCGGCTGCATCTGCAGAGAAGCACGAGGGAAACTCCCGCTCGAGATGGGCAGATAGGTACGGATGTAATTGTACGGGAACGTGCAGTACGATATATAGGTATGGTAGGTCAGATCAATTCGATACCTACTAACTACCTACCTGCCTACCTACCTTATCGTCCGTGTGTATTCGTACCTACTCCTGTACTACGGGAGAGTGAGAAAGAAAGAGCGAGAGAAAAAGGGGCCAGGATAGGTATGGGTGGGGTGTGCCCGTCGCTACGAGGTTGGACCGGGATTAATGGCCGGGGTGGAGTGAGTGGGGTGGGCCTAGACGATTGGCCACGCTTACGTCTCATGTTTTTGGGCGGTACCTGCATTGGGAGGACCGGAAGACAGACCTACAAGGGGGACAGCCGACAGGGGTAAGCCGGCCTGGCAACTGGCAAAAGGCTGTTGGCGAGTCCTGGACGCAGGTACCCACGAAGGGACGGACGGGCTGGCAGCTGGCAGGGGCCAAGCGCCACGCAACCTTGCTCGGCTAAGGGGGAAACAGAACAACGTAAGGCAAGAAAGAAGGACGAAAACGAAGGGGAGAAGGAGACGAACGAGGCAAGTGTGTTCAACGGTGCTCGCAACTTGCCAGTGATACCTACGTAGGTGGGTAAATAATCCCTTGACGCACACGTGCATGTGGTCGTACGTACATTGTACATATGTACGGAGGGAGGAAGGGTTTACACACTGACATCAATCCAGCTTACCGCTCCAAAGCCTTGATTGCATCAACAAGACCGCCATCGACCATCCATCTCTCGCTTTCACCACTACCACCGCCGCCAATCACATTACCCGGCTGCCATCCGAGCTGCCGTCATCACCGGCGTGGGTGGGCCCCGCTCACTCCTGAGGTTTAATGAAGAGGGCTTCGTCTGTGGATTGGGAGGAGTTGATAAGGGGAGGGGGGGCAGGGAAGTAGGTACTCCTAGTGTGCCTACGTGGTAATGCCTTCTCCAGCGCCCCATGCGAACGCCGAGGGCTGTGCGGGTGTGGTGTGGTGTGGTGTGTTGTGTTGGCTGCTGTTCGTCTCCTCCTTTAGCCCAGCTCACCAAGGTGGGAAGTGGTATGTTCCTTTTACCTAGGTAGACCCCTGGATCTAACAAACAGGGTTCTTGGAAGTTCTTGGGCCCACACCCTGGCGCTTGTTATCTTCTTCCGACGACTACGACGACGACGACGACGACGACGACACACCATTCGCATCTTATCGTTCCCATCCACGGTACCGTACCTCATCAACCCGCATTTCCTGCCCTGTCCTGCCACCACACTTGCATCCTCGGGCGGCTGGCTCCAACCCATATCATCCCATGCCGACCAAGCAGGTGTGCTTGGCCCATGTCCGGTCCACCCCCTAATGCGCTGCGATGCTCCTGCGCCGCTCGAACCACGGCCAAGTATGTACTTCGTACAGTACTGTACACTCACTAGGTACCTTGCCTAGGACGGCCCGGGGCTGCCAGGCACACGATGCTTCCTCGCCTTGCAAGCGCAAACCAGTCTCGGCCGAGCACCGAACCTGCGATTTCAAACGCTCAGTACTACTACCGCTACAGACCATGGTCGTCCAAGATGAAGGGCCCGCGGTCTAGGGTGGCCCCCCCTCCCCCTCTTCCTCGAGGACTTCGATCCTATCCACAAATCCGCGCCCCCCATGCTCGCTCACACCCATGGACGCCCACTCGTGGGCTCCACGGGCTAAAAGGACTCTGACCTCCCTCTCGTCTTCTAAATATCTTCCTCTTCTTCCTTTCTTTTGCCTGCTCCTTTCGCCTCTTCTCTCTTTCTCTCCACATCAACAGTCTTTCGTTGCTAGTCCTCGGACACTTTACATTCCTTCAGCCCTACCCACGCTCACTCCAAGAGTCAACTATTCGTTCTTTCGCGCAAACTGTGTCTTGCCGCCCACTTGATATCTTGCGAAATTGATCTTTCGCCCTTTGCATCCACGATACTCACTCGATCCGAACAATCCAGTCTACCCTTGTGGAGATATCTGAGAAGCCGTTGAAAACAACAAAAACCCGCAACCATCAAAATGAAGTCCACCGTTGCCGCCGTCGGCCTCCTGGCCTCGCTCGCCAGCGCCTCCGCCCACCAGCCCCGTCACTTCCACTGGCGCCGCGACAACTCCACCACCGCCGCCGCCGGCTTCACCACCCTCACCGTTCAGGTCACCGAGGTTGCCACCGTCACCTCCTGCGCCCCTACAATCACCAACTGCCCCGCTCGCAGCGCCACCCTCTCCGCCTCTGACCTCCACACCTTCGTCGTCACCAACACCGTCGTCTTGACCGAGACCGTCTGCCCCGTCACCGAGGCCGCCAGCATCTCCAAGTCACTCATCGACCAGCACGCCACCGGCGGTCTGCCCGGCTCCACCCTCACCGCTCCCGCCGTCACCACCCCGACCGCGGCTCCCTCCGTTCCCCTGAACACTGCCGGTGTCACCAAGTCCGCCCAGGACGCTGCCGTTACCAGCCCCTCTACTACTGGCGGCAATGGCGAGAGCGACGACGAAGACGACTGCCCCGCTGATGAGGGCGATGTCGTGACCACCGTCACCCAGATTATCAGCACCAAGACTCTTACCATGACCGTCGGCAAGGGCTCTACCGCTTCCGTCGTCACCACCGCTATCCCCACCACCATTGAGTCTACCATCCTCGTCACTAAGCCTGCCGGCGTTACTCCCAGCGGTGTCGATGCGGCCGCTACCGAGGAGCCTACCACTACCGTCACCGCTACCTCTACCAACACCCGTACTGTCACCGTCAAGCGCCCCAACCCCACTGGTGCCGGCTCCCCTGGCTCTGGCTCCGGCACTGGCCTCGGCGCTGAAGGCGAGTGCTCTTGCCCCGCTGTGACCGTCACTGTCCCCGCTTCCACCGTCTACGTTACCATCGGTGGCCCTGCCCCTACCGCCGCCGCTCCCGCCTCCGGCGTGACTTCCAGCGCCCCGGCTGCCGCCGCCGTTACCGGCGAGGCCAGCACTGGCGGTGAATCCAACACTGGTGGCCAGGACAGCGAGGAGGACGACGATGATGAGTGCCCCGCCGAAGACGATGTTGTCACCCTCTCCACCACCGTCACCGTTGCCCCTTACCCTACCAACGGCACCGCCTCCGCTGGCGCCGCTAAGCCTACCGGCCAAAGCAAGCGCTCCAACAAGCTCTTCTAAAGTGTTTGATGTAGATTCCCCCACGCATGTCAAGTCTATCTTTGGTTACGAGAAGAATCTATGATTCATGAACAAACACATATATATCCTTCTTTGCCAACATTGTCTTGTATACACTGTACACTTGGGGGTGAAGAATAAAACGAGGTTTTTTTTTTGTACAAACAAAACACATAGACGTGGGGGAAGTACAAAGAAACTCGTCTTTATGCCTTCAGTCCTACCTACTTTTTTTTGGTGAAGTGTATTGGTCGTTATTGTTTCTACGCTTCGTCGAGGGAAAGGCGTCACTCCTACAAGGCGGTTCTATGCTAGGGAGGTGTCCATCTGGGTCGCAGCATCTTTTTTTTTGTGTGTTTGGTGTTTGTGGGAAACAAACAACGGCATCATTGCATTCGCATAGCGGGTCGGTCGTTGGGGATCAACAGATATCCTTTTATCCTTACGGGTAGCGTCCATCCATCCTGGTCTCCACTATCCGTGTTTGGCAAGAGAAGCACAGAAAAAAACCTTTCCATTCTTTTTTTGTACGATACTATATTTTGAGACGTAGCAACTATGGGGATGAGGTTTGGTGGCATGCAGTCTCCCCTTGTTACGAATGCGACGATTGGGTGAAACATTTGAAACCTTATTTCAACCACCTCGTGTTGAACTGTTTGTGCTTGTGAGACATGGGGATGCTTTGATCTGGGGACGCGTTCATCGATAATATGCCTGAGGACAAATCTTCGTCTCTGCCGGGAGGTGAGGTTCGACGGCGTTGAGCCTCTGGTCAGTGATTCCGTGCACGGAGACGGTGACGGGCAGCGCGTGGCTGCCTCTTATCTTCTCTTGTACGAGCAACAAATCCCGCAGTTTCTCCCTGGCGGCTCTTCTTGGCCAGTGTCTTTGTCTTTGTCTGTGCATGATGGATGGGTGCTGCTCTGTTCCCCAGACAAGGTGTCCATGTCCTGCAGGCCCGGGCAAACTTTTGATGGTGAAGGTGATGCTGTTGGCGGTGGCGGTGGCGTTGAGTGTTTGTATCAGGTTGCCCGATGAGTTGAAGTGTGCCCCAGCCATTCTGCGCTCTGCCGCTGCTGGCGATATATGTATATATATTGCATCTAAAGGGCAGACAACAGGCTACAAATCTACCAAAGCGTACCTTGGTCGAGCAACGCCCACCTGCACCTCACTGCAACTGCTGACGGCTCAGGTTTCCCATGCAGGCTTACGATTTATGGTTGTTTAGAGACCAGAGCCCCGCTTCCCCTTCTTCTTTCTTCTGCTCACACCCCCATGTAACTTCCCTACTCCCGCCTCATATGTGCTCTGCCGGCTTTTCCTCAAGCCATGGCTGGCAATGCCCCTCTTTGACAACGTGACTGGTCCAAACAGCGGTAGCTAGATGATTGTTGTTTTCAACGCCACCGATCCCGCCTTTTTCGAATGCCCATAGTTTCTGCGGTTCTGGTTGCTCAGGTTGCCGCATGCTACCGTCGTCGTCATGCCCCAGTCTGTTTCCTGATGCGATTGGTGTTTCGTGGTCCCTTGCCATTGACGAGGCAGCTTTAAACCAGATGTGAAATGCAGGATCTTCTTGGACCGTTCTTCCGAGACCTTCCGGGTTTCCCCTTATACCTCCTCCGCTTTCTGACCTCCCAAAATGGCATGCCGCGACGCCCTCCTTGCCTCCCTCTCCTTCTGCTCTTCAACCTTTCTCTCCATCTCGGCCTTTCTCTCGCGCAGCGCAATGCAGAACCTGGATCCGGCCCGGATCTGCTCGCCCCTCCAAATGAAGATGAAGGGTATGACGCACATCACGGCACTCAGCCCGCCAAGCAGACTGCACGCTCCCGCGATCCCCAGCTCCTTGAACATGCGCGTCGTGGCCAGCGGCAGCACGACAGCCAGCAGGGACCGACTACCCGAGGCCGCGGCGTTGGCGCTGGCGGCGAAGATCTCGTACGCATCGGTCAGGTAGTTGAGCAGGGCGATGAAGATGAGCATGAATCCTGCGCCGAAAGGGATCCCTGCCAGCATCGGCACGACGAAACTGATACCCTCCCTCGAAGACCAGCCCAGCCAGAACAGGGATATGAAGAACAGCGGGCCACCGACACAGGCCATAGGAAGACGCCGCAACTCTTCTTGATTCGCCCACTTGGAGCCATCGCGCTGCGCGCGAAGATGGCGCTGCTCCCAGCCGATGAAAACGGGAACCGCGATGATCGAACCGCCGCCTATGGGTAGATACGCCAACCCAGATACGCCGGGCGGTAAGCCGTATAGCTTCTGGAAAATGATGGGGAATGCCTGGAAGGACATGTAGAAGATGGTATAGACCAGGGCAAGGTACGCGCACGTGCAGCTGACAATGGGCTCCGAAATCAACATTCGCACGGGACGGGTCAGCACCACGGTAGCCAACTGCTTAAAATCGGTGCGTTCCAGTTCGCGGGGGGCGACAACGTTGGCGCAAGGATCGAGTTTACGCATCTTGCGGGCACGCCGAGTGAGTAGGATCGGGCCGTAGGTCTCGGGGAGTAGGATGATTGGCACCAACGTTACGCCGGCATAGATCAAAGCTATCCAGAAGGACCAACGCCAGCCTATTGTCGGGGAACAGAAACCGGAAACGATAGGAGCGAAGAGAGGGCCGAAGGCGGTGGTCTGCAAGAGTTAGCTGTGCCTCCTGAACCGGATTCTTAGTTGGGGGGGGGGGGGGGGGTTGTTGTTGTTGTTGGATAAACTTACAACCATGAAGGCGGTCATGGCACGGCCGCGGGACTGTGTATCGCCGTAGATATCCGCAAGGATGCCGGCTACGATGGCGATTGGTGAGCTTGCGAACACCCCCGCAAACAAGCGGAAAAAGAGGAACGCAGGCCAGTTCGGCGCCAGAGCACATGCCATTGTCCAGATGATGAACATGATAAAGGTAATGATCGTCAGCGTACGCCGGCCGAGGTGTTCACTGAGGGGCGCCCAGACAAAAGGACCGAAGACGTAGCCAACGAGGAAGATAGAGATGGGCAAGACCTTTTGCTGTTCGTTCGTGATGTCCCATTCAGCTGTGATGAAGGGGATCGCATTAGAAGGCAAAGCCGAGCCCATGGTGCTGTTGATGACTTGCATCATGGTCAAGCAGAGAATGAGGAACTTCCTGGTCTGGACATGTCAGTTGCTGAGCCGGTAGTTGGGGGTTGGCACAGCATACATGTGACCAGTTGTATGGGTTTTCTGGATCACCCTCGTCCCAGGAAACTATTATCTTCTCATCTTCGTCACTGGACGAGTTGGGACTCGCAGCTGGATTCTTGTCGAGGCCTTGCTCTTCAGCTCGAGACTCATACGTGATGCGCGCCTCATCCTCGCCTATCTGCCTCGCAGTCTCTGGCAAAGAGATCTTATCTGTAGAGAATCAGACATGGTGACGCTATTTTGTCTCATTCACCGCCGTACTTACGTTGCAGATCCGGCAGGCTTTGTCTATCGACCACAACAGATTCGCGGGGTGTGGTCATGACGAACCGTTACCAATCTTCTTGGTAAGATGCTGCGACTACGTGTCTGGGTTCCATCTCAAATGTGAGAGGGGGGAGAGCGAGAGGTCCCCGTCAAATACGTGTGAACATGGATGGATCATTAATAACCCAAGGGGTCCAGAGGCCCCGAAAATCGGTGACTGCATGCTGCATGTGGCCGATGACCCTTGTGGATCAAGATAGGCTAGTCCTCGCTCCCACCATCTCTTCTAAATTTTAGCAATCTAAGAAAGCATTCGTGACTGGGCCGGGCATAAGTAGCACAACACAAAGTCTTATCCCCGTCACGACTGACGAGGGGAAGGGACACTAAGTACCTAGAGAGGTGGAAGGGCGCATTCCACCATTGGTTCGTCACTGCTCGGAGCCGACTCGCAGACCCACTTGGCACTCGAGGCCGCTTTGGGCGGCTGCGGAGAATGTTCCTTGCCGCCGCCGCCTCGGGGCCGCCCCTCCACAGTGGTCAGTTGGCTTTGGCATGGCACAATATGACACTGTAGTGTAGCCCGTACGAGGTCACTGGCAACGCTGCCAGGGGGTTGCGTCGTCGAAAACGGCATGTATTGGCGATATCGTTGGGAGAGTCCAAGCCGGAATCCAGGCCGCTGCGCACGTCTCAGCTTGTGCTTGCTGCATCACTGCATGCAACAACGCAATATCTGATCCAGAAAGCGGCCGATTTGCTGACCTGTTCGTTCCCGCTTTCATCGTACCTGGAAGTCGGAAGTGCAAATGCGATATAATTGTTCGTTTGTCCCAACTGTCATTGATTCATGTCTCGAGGTTGATGCTCTTCCCGAACCTGGCGTATAGCTCAACTTTCAGTTGGGTCATCTCTTCCTTGATTGTTTCCAGCTTTGACTCCAAGCCCTCGACATCCTCCTCGATCTTGGCCGACGCTTGCTCAAGCATCTCTATCGCTTGCGGCTGCGGAACGTGGAAGTAGGCGTCACCGATCTTGTATCTGTCGCCGGGTATCAGCATTGCATGATAGCGAGTCTTGTGATGGGTTGTGAAATACGTACGGTACTGCCTCATCTTCGTCAGCAAGCTCCAGCTCGGTGCTGAGGTCATCGAGTTCTTCCTTTTCCTTCTACATAGCGCCGTGGCGGTTAGATTCTGTCTCCTGTACGAGTGGTGGGTCACGTCTCACGGTCTTGTTCTTGAGCTCTTCCTCGATAATGAGCTCGCGCTGGTGCAGTCGGCTGAACCTGTTGATCTTGTCCTGGTCCTCTCTCCTGACTTCTACTTCGTCGCCGACGGACTCCTCGTCGGCCTTGGTAAGCTGCAGACAGTAGTGTCAGTATGATCAGCGGAAGAATGCTGGCATATTGCTCACCATGCGCCGTGACAACATATTGGCGGATTGTGGTTCAGCGCTGTGATGCTGGACGTGGGTGTGGTCGAAGCAGCTGGGATCGAGACTAGCTGGCGCTCTGGAGCTTCCAAAAAGCTCAGAAGGAGGGTCACAGTAATTTTTCACAGTGCGGAGGGGCTATGCACGGTCTCGGAAAGAGGGACATTGACGTTCAATCAAGGTCTTCACCTCGGGAACTGCCGCATCCAAACAAAACAAACCAGCTTCCCCCACACCGGAACGTCACACCAAATCCGCGGTATCGAATCGCAGTGCTTCCGACCCTGACTCTAACCCTTCGAAAACAACGACAACAACACCGCACCCAACGGATAGTGCTTCTTCATCATGGCGCCCGGTCAAAAGGCATACCCTCGAGGCACCGTCAAAAAGATCATCAAAGCCCACTCCAACTGTAACTTGAGCAAAAATGTCGACGTTATGGTCAGTGGCTTGCCGACGCGTCGTGAACGCGCCGCTAATAAGCGAACAGATCTACCTCGACTATGTCCTGTTCATGCAGACGTAAGCTGCCAATGCGATTACTCACATGGCTCCGAGCTCTGACTTTCCTAGGCTTGTAAAGGAAGCAGCTATTGAGTCCAAGAAGTCTGGGGAGAGAGGCATCACAGCACGTGCTGTGAAGAAGGTGACCTCTGTATGTATCTTCGATCGCGCTCAAACTTCCAAATTCAATGCCAGAAGACTAATGAAATGTTTGTCAGGATACTCTGACCAGGTTCAGGGGCTGAATGCCGAACCCTCCGATACCGTCGAACGAAGGAATACTGTGCGAGACATGTCATCGTGGTAACCAGCCGCTGTTTTCAATGTTCCTAGGCCACCCAACTCTGCACATGCGGCCTCGACCACTGGAAAGGTAGGGATTGCAAAAGCGCATATCTGAGGTGGCGACTCTTGAAGTGCGACAGGGCCGTCTGCGCAGAGGAACACGACGCAATCGGACATTAGTAGTTTATCGATGAGGTGATGCTGGTGTCTGGTAGCGGAGGAAGCCTAAGCCGATAACGCGAGACCTCGATGGCGTTGGTGTCTTGCTTGCACCTAGAAACATGGCGCCGATGGAGGGGGATACGGGTTGAGAAGGGCGGTTCGTCTGAACAGTGGCAGATGAGCGTCACTAGACGTTTGGGTGCTTCCAACGCGGTGAACGGAGCCAAATCCGCCGTCTGTCGGCCGATTTGTTGCCGTAGGCGCGCGGATGCTGTTGTCAGCCATTGAATGGCCATCGGACGCAGATTGAGTGCGGGGGAATGGCGTTGTCGACCCATGCAAAGCTGCTGGTATGCCCTGTCGGATAACGTCATTCAAAATTGAGGCCAGAAACATGCAGTAAGTAGAGATGGCATGTCGCGGGCTATACCTAGTATGAACCAGTGCATGCGACAACGTGCCGTGTATCGAGAAAGCCAGTTAATTCTGCACTTAAAAACACCTGCCTATTAGCTAGCTAGGTGTTCGCATGTACTGAAACTGAACCCCCATTGCAGTACCAGTCAAATGTATCTTTTCTTCTTGCCAATTCTAGAATCATGCTGGGTGATGGATACAGGGGGGTTTATGGGAAGGAGAAGGGGAGGGGCCCGGCAGCAGGGGTGCTTTTGGCTCCTGGAACCCACTCTGGATCTGACCTGAACCTCCCTAAAAATGGGACCTTTGGGCCTAAGTCCAGGTAGCTTGCGCAGTCAATGCAGGCAGACAGGGCGCCCACACTCGCTGGAGTGGGTTTTTTTTTCTGTAGCTTCTCCCGGCCGACAGACTGACTCTCCACAGCATCACTGATCTCTACGAACCTCCCCGGCTTTGATTCCACCCTAAACCTACACATCCACGTTACCTGTCTTCCTTCAACTACCTTTCTCATCGTCTTTCCTCTGCCTCTGCCCAGAATATCCTTCTTCGATCCTAGAGACGTTCCTCCTTCGATCGTCAACTCTACACACAACCCAGTTTGTTTACTCTTGTGTCTCCTGTGCGGTCTCTGCTATAGCGGGCTACCACGTCACCCCCAAAAATTCCCACCTAAGCTCACGCGACCCGGACCTCGTTGGCTGCGCACCACCAAAGCTCTCAAACATGGCCGCCTCCCCCGTTCAGAATCCCGCGGTGCAAGCCGAATCCAAGTCGGCCAAGAAGAAGAAGGCGAAGGTTGCTGAGCGCACCGAGTCTCCTGCCCCTACTGCCTCTCCCGCCCCCGAGAGGGCTGACGGCTCCGATGAGTCCGGCGAGACGCCCTACATTCGCGAGATCCAGAAGTAAGCCGCCAGTCATCAATTGGCTCTTGTCCTGCGCGGCTTTTGCTAATTGCGCTATCCAGGAACATCCGTAACACCAACAAGAAGCTTGTTCGTGTCCTTTACTCCTCTCCGTGGCAAACACACCCGCTGACAGTACACCCTCCAGACGAACGCCTCTAAGATCGACAACTTGATCGCCGAGAACCCCGGCAAGTCGCTCGACGACCTTGTCGCTTCCCGCATCATAAATGCCGACCAGAAGGCTCAATACCTCAAGAAGCCTGCTTTGCAAGCTCAGATCACCCAGTACGAGGAGCAGCTTGCCCAGTACAAGAAGATCGACC
Source organism: Colletotrichum somersetense (assembly GCA_030867255.1). Lineage (NCBI taxonomy): Eukaryota > Fungi > Ascomycota > Sordariomycetes > Glomerellales > Glomerellaceae > Colletotrichum > Colletotrichum somersetense. The sequence goes on along the minus strand of MU843450.1, from coordinate 94,044 downwards.
AGGAATACCGCACCCGTGCTGCGAACGAGAAGGCCGAGCTGGAGAAGTCCTTTGCTGAGAAGCTCGAGAAGCTAGAGAAGGAGAAGGCCGCTGCCGTCGCCGAGGCCAAGGCCCAGCTGGAAGGCGACTCCAGCAAGACCATCAGCAGCAAGCTCCTCACCCTTTCACAGTTCCTCCGTCTTGCTGCTGCTCGTCGCTCTGAGGATGCTGACCCCAACATCGAGGAGAACCGCGCGCTCGAGGGTGTTCTGCTTGCCATATACACTGGTGATGAGAGTGCTGTCGCCACCATGCTGAAGCTGATCGACGGCAGCGACGAGCTGACCTACAGCGTCAACGGCGAACAGCTCCAGACGACTTGTAAGCCCAGCCACTAGACCCCATAATTCTCCTTTCAAGTACTGATCTACCGTAGTCGGTCAAGTCAAAGCTGCTTCCAAGGCCTACAAGTCTCCCTTCGAAGAAGCGACTGCCGAAACTGAGACCGCCGCCGCCGAGGCCGTTACCGACCCCACCATTGCCAACGCTACCGTGAACGAAATCGAGGCTGAGAATGTCGCCGTTATCAATGGCCAGATTGAGCATACCACCGAGACCCCCAGCAACGCCAACATCGTTAGCGGCTCCGGTAACGCTGCAGGCGAGAAGTGGGACCAGGCAGCCGATACCAACATGTCGCTGTCCCAGGAATGGGTCTCTGTCCCTCGCGATCTTGCCGAGACTGAGACCGGCGTCGATGCCACCCCTGCTGCTGCTTCCAACACCCAATCTTGGGCCGACGACCAGCCCGAGCAGCACGAGGCCCAGCCTGAGGTATGTCGTCTCCCGATTTGCAAACATATCGAAATACTGACTGCGCTGCAGGCTCCTACCCCTGCCGCCGACCCCAACGACGGCTTCCACCAGGTCCAGGGCCGTAACCGCGGTCGTGGAGACCGCGAGGGAGGCTACCGTGGTCGTGGCCGTGGCGAGTGGCGCGGACGCGGACGCGGCGAGGGCCGTGGTGGACGCGGGCGCGGCGGCCCGCGCGGTGGCTCCGTCTCTCAGCGAGGACCCCGCCGGACTGAAGAGTCATAGAGACGCTCTGTCCGACGGCGTTCTTTGGCCTGTGGAAGGCCATTGGGTAGGCTCAATTCCTACGAGCCGCCGCGTCTCTCGCGACGGCGCATGAGGATGGGGGCATAGTGACGCCCCACGCAACGTGACTTACTGCAGTGGCTTTGATGGGTGTCAAGGCTGGTAAAGGAATGGGTGAGGGATGTTGTTAGTTAACGACATAGGCATTCGGTTTTCCTTTTCAGGTTTGGCTTCTGGGTGTGGTTGGCATGGCTGGCGGTGTTGGGTTGCGTGGCTTTACGCTTGTACAATACACAGCATGACTTTCGGGGCCGGCATACAAAAAAAACATACTACGTACGGAATGAGACATTAATACCCAATATTTGCGAACATTTCCATGCACGTGATACCTTACATGGGAAGTGATAATTGCACAAGAATTCCCCCAATTATGGCGTGGCTTTCTCCAGAGGTGGATTTCCTACGAGGAGATATCCACCATTTCCCATCATGTGTCCAAGAATATACATTGGTAGCATTACATCATGCGCTGCCCCACTGCCTTGGGATCATGCACTCTTTTACCTCCCTCCGGATAGCATGCTTATTGCTTGTTTCCGTGCTGATAATGGCATACCGTCATTTGTTGAGCATTGATATGGAGATGAAAGACTTACGTGCTGGCGTGTCGTTGAGTGATATGTACAAACGAGCACCGGAATATTGATTATTACTTGCTGACCAACGCATCCTCGCTGGTTTCCGGACGTCATCCAGATGAAAATCGAGCGCGATCTTGAGCGTGTGGATTTCAATCGTATTCATGTTTCCATCAGAGGCTCTCTCCGTGTTGTTGCTATCGACACAAAGCCCGGCTTAGCACACACGCCGGTCAGTCCAACGACTATGGCAAGGTGCTTTGTGCCTACTGTACCGATACTTACCTCGCGGTCAAAAGTGGCGGCGTGTCAACCTGCCGCCGCAGAGGGGCCTCTGGGCGTGGTGGCAGACATGCTGGGATTCGTACGGCTCGAGGCAGCGGGCGCACAGACGCCGGGCGAACGACGAGACGACTCTGGAGGCCTGGGACAAGGTGTTGTTCATGATGTTGGCGTTCATCTGGTCGGTTTATGGCTACGAGGCTTTCTGATGAGTCTCAAGATTGGCTGGAGACCGCAGCAGGATTCACCCTCCTTTATCCTCGCAAAGCTTGATCCGTGCCATCCCCCCTTTTCCCAGACAGCCAGCCGCCATAGCCGTCTCGGTCCAAGCAGGTACCAAACGCGCCTGTAAGCAGCGTCGGTTCATGACGAGGCTGTGGAAGGGGTCACAGACCGCGGACGGCTGTTAAGCATACCGACTTTCTCACCGAACCACCCACACAGAGGGGCCCAGCGGAGACGATCTCTGTACTACATGTGTTTTGCTGACTGTTCCCGCACTTGGCGCGCTGCTTACGGGCGAGCGACGCCGTGTGACACGTCCGGATTGGTTGGGGAGGGGGGCTTATGCATCCCGCGTCTGACGAGGACAACCAAGGTAGGTGGGGAGCAAGATCTTTGCCCGGGTCAGGAGGGAGGAGACACACGTAATCATGGGCGGGAGGGGAACAGCAGCCTACCTTAGTGACGGCGATAGTGGTGGAAACTCGCCAGAAATGGCTTCAGTAGACTGTCACTCGTTTCCCGGATCTTGCTGGCCTTGTCGCTTGCTCATCGCGTGCCCACGCCCTTTGTGGGGAAGGCGGACCCCGGCTTACGGGAGTCATGGGAGTCAAGGCCAGATTATGGGTCGCTTTTCGTCCTATCCGAGGGCCCTCGCTGACTCAATATCAGCTCACGGTCTGATTACGGACATTTCATCACCGTTGCACGCGTTACTGAGCCAGGCAGGCACGCACCTGAAGCTGGGACAGGGGACACCGTGTCCCATGTATTGACAATGTAATAATAGTATTCAAAACTTGCATCCAGCCCCTCTTCGCTTAACATCATGCTCATAATCAACATTATGCCCGACACATTCTGCCGTCGGCGGCGACATTCCACGCGTCGCTACCGACCGTCTTGAGCGCGTAAAAGACGCCTTGCGGGTCCCACTGCTTCTTGATGGTCAGCAGCTTGTCGTAGTTACCGCCAAAGAACTTCTCCTTCCAGTCGGGGATGTTGAAGTCGACCTCGTTGACGTAGTTGCCCCCGCCCGGGGTGGCCGCCTCGATGGGCGGGATGATGTCCTCCGTCATGGTCTTCTGGTCCGCCAGCATCTTGTCCCAGTCACCGGGGGCGTTGCTCCAGGCCGTCGAGTACTGTACGTGGATGGCAGCGTTGCGGAAGTGCGGGTTCACGGCGTTGTCGACGCCTGTAGGGGCCGTGGCGTTGATAGCGACACCGGCAGCTATGACGCTGTGCTTGTCGGCGCCGTAGCGAATAGCGGTGATGTAGGCGGAGCGGGCGGCGTCGTCCGTCAGGACGGAGCGTGGGACGAGGCGAGAGCCAAAGTTGTAGGACTCAACCTCGACGTGGCCGTAAGGCAAGGGGCCCATCCACTTGTTGTAGTGGTCGCGGTAGGTGGTATAGTTGGTCGCGGCGGAGGAGTAGGGGATGGCAAGGTCGGCGAGGACGTCGAGGAAGGGCTGAAGGATGGCCTTTGCCTCCTCGGCCGTCTTGTTGTAGGCAGTCAACGGGTTAATGACGAAGACGCTGCTGCTGTAGAGGAAGACGACCATGGCACCCTGGTCGGTCATGCCGGGGAGGAGGGAGTGGAAGGCATCGAGCATCTGCCACCACTTCTCCTGGGTCGTGTACGTGGCCGCGGTCTGCAGGCCGACACCGCCGATGGTGACGTCGGGGTACGCGCGGACGGTGACGGAGGTGACGACGCCAAAGGTGCCGGGGCCGCCTCCGCTGAGGGCCCAGAAGAGGTCGGGGTTCTGGGTGCGGGAGGCCGTGACGATCTTACCGTCGGCGGTGACGACCTCGAACTCGAGCGCCTGGTCGGCGGCCATGCCGAAGTTGGTGGTGAGGGCCGAGTGGCCACCTCCCTGGATGTATCCACCGGCAGGACCGACGGTGGGGCACTCGCCGCCAAGGACGACAAGGCCGGACGCTTTGGTGGCTTCGGTGACCTCGTAGCCGAGGACACCGGCGCCCATCTTCACGGCGGGGCCGGCCCAGAGGTCATCGGACCATTCGGTCACGGTGATCTCCTTGAGCTTGTGTGTCCAGGCGGCAAGGGCTCCGGCGCCGGTTGATCGGCCGAGATGGCTGGGCCGAGCGGGTCAGCTGGCGTGCTTCTCGGAGGCGAGTGGCCATGCATAAAAGAAAGGGGAGAAGATGCTTACTCGTGACCCGTATTGCGGACAAGGAAGCGAATGTTGTTGTCCCGCGCAAAGTTGATGGTCTCGACGACATCCTGGGCGGACGTCACCTCAACGGCGTAGCTGACGTAGTTGCCAATCAGGCACGGCGTGGTACGGTCCGTGAAGGGGTCGCAGGACTGGTTGGCAAAGTAGGTCTGCATCACGGACGACGACGAGGGGAAGCTGGCGTTTCGTTAACATGATTGTTTGGATTTGGCACCAGATGTCTGGCTCCCACTTACTGAGTCTGCGGGAGAGTCCAAGACTCCTGCAGGGCGGTGCAGGCAGCCTCGTCGTAGTTGGGGTCGTGGCAAACGGAGCCGATGGGCACCGTGGCGACGAGCTTGCCTGCGACGGTGCTGTTGAGGGCGTCCCAGGACGAGGTCGAGGGCCAGCAATCGTCGCCGGGAAGGCAGCGGCACGAGGCATCCTCAGCGCGCTTGGGGAGAAGCCCGGCGGCGGCGAAGGGCGCGACAGCCAGGGTAGCGGTCGCAATGACGGCGGAGGTCTTCATCTTGGCAGGGCTGAAAGAGGGGACGGGGTGCACCGACGAAAGAGCGACAAGAGAGCCTGTGCAGCAGGGAGTGAGTTGGGATACTAAAGAATGACTGGGCTGCAGGGAAGACTCCTGACGAGCTTTGATGAAGCTGGAGGGCCATCGGATCGTCTTTATATCGGAAAAGAAGGCGGACGGGCTGGGTGAAACCTGGGATCGATTCTTGGCAACTCATGGCGGAGCAAAAATTGGTGACGGCGTGGAGGTTGTCGGTCTCCATTGTCCAGCATGATGTCGAGAACCCGCGTCCCCGTCCGCTACAGGCCACTACACCACGCCGTTACCAGGATTGACCCCCTTTTGGGCAGCACGCTCCGGGACAGGTCCATAGTAGCGTGGTGAGCATGGGGGACGGGAGGCGGAGCCATCTCGTCCATCCTGGTTCGATCCCCTTGAAGCAGGCCATGGACCAGGGTCTGCGGACCCGGCCTGTACGCGGCTGACACTTTGGGGTTTGTTTACTCAATGGCTCGAACTCTGAGCAGCTTTGACCTCGAGGATCGACGCGAGGTTCTGTTTGTGTGGTCGGGAGTCTCGGGAGGCTTAGATGTCCAGGAGGCCGAAAGGAAATGAGAGAGACGTGGGTAATGCAAATAAATGGGGACACATGGTGGTTGTTCGTGACAGGCTTCTAGAAGGTGTGTGGGAAGGCCGAAAGGGAACAGAGTATCTGATGGTTGCGTTGCGTCGTGGCTGGCTTCGCACTGACGTTGCATTAAATCGAATCTCGCCAATTGCCCGGTGCATCGGACGAACCGCTGGTTGGAATGCTTTGCCGCAATTGCCGTGTCTCTGCCTTGATCTGATTTGTCGAAAGGCAGCAAAGACATGGCGTGAAGATGCAGCCAGCAGCAATGAGAGTGTGGTGTTGAGGCGACCAACATTGCGATGCGATGCGATGCGATGCGATGCGCACTTGACTCGCGCTGGAGATCCTTTGACGGACGGCGGCCCCCAACGTTCCCTTAGCTAGGTACCTAAGGCACCTCTCTCTCTACCTGGGTACGTAGGGGATTTACGTGCGGTAAACTACCTTAATCCTTATACCCGTAGGCGAAAAGTATTCGGTGCATAGTGAGTGAGTGAGTCAGATACGCACGGGAGACCGCCCCGGACCGAACCCTTGATCGTATTTTTGCCGTGCCCATTCTTTACACTTCATCTCTCGTCGCCACTCATCCCCGTTCCTGCACAGGCCTGATGCTGGCGGCCGCTGTTTGCGTGGACTCGACATACTATGTAGTTACACGTCTAAATTGCGAATCTTCGTCGTGTAACCACAGGCAGGGCTGACTGGTCCAACGCTACAAGGCCAAGCTTCTTACGCCGTATGCCGCCCGGCCCCCAATCGCTGACCACGGCGTTAGGGGGTTTTTTTTCCTTCCTTTTTTTTTTTCTTCCTTTTTTTTTTTCCTTCCAAAATTTCTTTATCTTTTCTAAAAAAAAATTATTGTCAGTTGGGTCTTTTTTGAAATCATTGACCTTCGAATCGGCGCAAAAAGAGAGCGCCAGGCGGTAGCAGCGTACGAAGCAGCCAACGTCGGTTATCCATTCGTAAGACATGTATAAGCCAATGTTTGTGGGGATGATTCGGCTTTACGGATTACGCTGGTGGAAATGCCATTATTTTTATTTTTTATTTTTCCTTCTTCCCCGGCGGCAAGTAGGACTTATTCCCCTTTTTAGTAAGAGGCGAACGTGCCTATCCATCCAGACCTATCTAGGTAGTGTAGGTAACGTAACCCACCAGCTCGAGCTCCAATTAATATGCAAATGCCCGCCCGATGGCATTCTTTCAATCGTCTTCTTCGAGTCCGCCCTCCCGCGTGGCGTGGTGTTCGTTCCAATAGTCTCGGCCACTAGCGTCAGCCGTTATGGTTTCCACCTTGTCGATATCCGAAATCACAACGGTCCTCCGCCTTTGGGCAGTCGTTCCAGACCCGCCATGTTTGTCATCAACCCTTAGGGGAGCGCGGAGAGGGCAAAAGACGCAGATATCAGGGGTACCGGGGACATGTCTCAGGTGGCGATATCGTACCATTTGACCCAACAACCTCGGCCATTTAAGCCTCCCTTTCGGCTTAACCACCAAATAAATCCTTCCAACAGCTAGGTAGATACCTGCAGAAACTGCGGGTCTATCTATATCGTTGTGGGCGGCGGACAGACGGTAACCAACCGTAACCTCGAATTTCCCACTAGCGCTCTGTATTTGAAGACGTTCAATGTACGCACGAATAGGTAGGCACGTATGTATGTACTCCGTACGGAAAAGTCGCCAGAGGGCAACCTTCTTAGCCTCGGCAGAACGCCCAGCTTCGCATGCCGCCCCTGCACTTGGCCGTTGCAGACTGCGTCTGGCCCTCGCTTGAACCCCGGTCTCTTTGGTTGCGTTGCTCGCGCGCCGCCCCAACCCAGCCGTCAACATGTGCCTCCTGTGAACCAATGCTCGTCACGACTCCATCAGAAAGAGGGGCCGGGAGGGAGGCGATAGTTGAGCTGGAAGGGGAATCTCTGCGCCGTAATGATTTTGGAGGGGTCCTTCTCTTTCAAATCGGAGCTTGTGCACGATCCGGCATCTACTGACTTCACATTACACGTGTAGTACGCTCGAGGCCGATGCAAAATCTCATTCCATTCTGATGGGTCGAGGCCATCTCTATCTACAAAGCGGCATAGCGTACCTAATATTCACCCCAGCCTTCCGGTATCGCCAAGTCGTCTTAGGCTCGATTACACTGCACGTAGCCCACTTCTGCAGGAGGGTCCAGGACGACGGTTGTCGCGCGGGCAATCGTCCAGGCCCCGAGACCCTGTCTGCTGGGCTCGGGTTCCAGAAATGCGCAACGGGCGGACTGCCCTGCCGGGGGGTAGATGAAGACGTTCGTCACGATGCCGTTGCTGGCTGTCGAACAGGTTAGGACGAGGTCAGCAGGACGGTGTCTATCCGGTCATGACACCCGATTGAGGCAGGCCTTACCTAGTGGGTACCCTGATAGCGTCTCAGGCACGTCGTAGACATCGGTGAAGGTGCCGTTCTCGTATGTGAATGAGATGCCGAACACTGCGCCAGGCTCTTGGTCTTGTGGCATCGGGGCTGCCGCGACGAGGGCGGCAGAGAGAAATGCGGACACGGCGGTGAGCCTCATCGTGCAAGTTGCCAGATATACTTCAATGCCGGTCCGTCGGCGAGAAACTCGGATGCCTCAACAGTTTGCTTTATAGAGCAGGAATTTCCAGCTACCCTTTCAACGATAGCCTACTAACCTGCCGTTGTGCTGACAGAGCGCCATATCAACACGAGGCATTTGCGGTACTATTGGTCCACAGCATCATCCTCTCCATCGTAATCATCAGCAAGCTGAGAGTGGAAGTCCGCCATCAAGAAATGCACCACCTTCTTGACACAACCGCAGGGTCGGGCTCGTTTATAAGATACAGAAATCAAGTGCCGGACCACGATTTATAATGCTGACGCCTCGGGTCCGTCCTCTGACAAGTCGTGGCACTCGCTTGGCATGATGTTGCTCGGCAATGCCAATGCAACTTGGTACAAAGCTCGTGACACACTTGAGGGCGAAATTAAATAAAGTTTTGACGGGCACCAAAGCTTTCCCACCAAGTTGCTGCTGGAGGCTCCTGCTCTATTCCCTGTCTGCTGCGAGCGTTTTCTCCCTCCAACCTGGAGAATATATCTCACAATTCAGTTCCAGATGGCTAGACAAAGGCCACGGTCGCATACCAGACTATTACACAATTGAGACATGAAAACGATAACCTCGATCCCAATGTCTCAGTCATAGGTGTCTCTGGGAGCTTGTTCTTGTAGCGCTTCGTGTCCTCTGGCAAGAGGCAGCATTGCCTATGCACGGCGTCGAGCTTCCACTTGACTGTGGCAAGATGCTCCGGGGGTCTTTCGGCCTGTGAAAGAAGTACGGGTGTATTGTGTGGATCTTTCAACTGCCATTGTCTGAAGGGAAACGCAGAGTTGTAAGTTACCCCATCGCAAATCTTGGGACATCGATGCTTCATTGTTATTGCCGTGAGACAAATGCCACGAAGGGCGACCCCAGAACCCGACCGCTCGAGTCAATCTTGACCCCCTCTTTCCTCAGAAGCATCCTCTTCTCGTCAAGAGTAATGCCCTCTCCGTCTTTGGGCCACTTGCCTTTGAAGCCCCCCAAAGCCCCGCCAGTAGCAACGACTCTGTGGCACGGGACTTGCGGTGCAAAAGGATTGCGACGCAAAGCATTACCGACGGCGCGCGGTGAGGACTTGAGATGAGCTGCCAGGATGCCGTATGTCGTGACTTGGCCCTTGGGTATTTGGCACAGGGCAGTCCAGACCCGCTTCTCGTATTGAGTGCGGTTTGAACGGGCGATACGGTCGATTTGTGTCTGCATTTCATCGCCCTCGGGGACGGAGATGGACATGATGTCTCGCGCGATAGTCATATACGAGACCTTCGCGAGGGCTGTTGTAGTCGTGGCGATGTTGTAAGTGTATGATGACTGGGATGGTGTCGATAGGTGAAAGGGCCAATTCAGATTCAGATAATGTTTGAAAGCACGGAGAATGTCATCAGATGATATCGAGAGAATAAGAATAACAGGCATGATGTTGCGAAAGTGCTGATTGAGTCAAAGACAAAGAAAGTTTGGCCAATGTCAAGACAAGGGCGCGTCGCAAACCGCGAAGGCGTAAGCGGGGTCTTTCACGTACGCTCGCGGACTCACATGACAGACACGTGACAGTCGATGCTTGAGCCGGTGCAGGCTTCTCGCAGTTAATACCTAGGTACCTACACAGTGCAGTCGTTTCTCAAGATGGATACCTGGCGGGCAACTGATAATTCCGATATTGAGAGGAGACTTTTGATGGCTTGTCGGATAAGGTGCAGTCTTGTTTATGTATCTTTCCTGCATCCTTTTCGGGGGAAAAAGGCATCCTTGACTTTTAGATTCCAGCCCATGATTTCGTGACCACCCGAACGCCAAGCTGATTCAGTCGTAAGAGATGTTGTAAGTTCGTGGCAATCCCGAAGTAGGCCACCCACAAGCTTCGATAGCGAAGGCAGTAATTGGACCTCGTCTTGCGAAAATGAAACCAAAACCAAGCTCCCTCCCCCCAGCCTCTTAATCGCCAGTATCGACCTCAAGGTCAAGCTGCACACCGTTGCTGACACCATAGTCCTCCAGTGTGAGGTTATCCTTGAATGGCCGCTCGCCCTGACGCTTCAACAGAATCTCGTGGGGCTCCCGGCCGACTCTAGCAGCCACCATAATCTTGAACATCTTGACAGGGTCCGATGCCAGGCAGGGGATCGCAGCCTTTGTGCCCAGACGGTCGTTGACGTGCACAATGATCATCTCTTCGCCGCCAGCAGCTGGGGCAGGGGCGGGCTTGTCTTTCTTGGCGGGCTTCGGTGCATCCTTCGAGCTCGAGGCGCTGGGTCTGCTATCTTTGGGTCCCGAGTCGCGGGGGCGGTAGCTGTCGTTGTTGCGGTTGCGATCCCGATCACGGTCGCCGTCGCGATGGTGGCGAGGAGACCTGGAACGATTGCGGTAGCCTCGCTCGAGTCCTCTTCTGTCGTCGCGGTCGTCGCGGCGGCTATTGTCCTTCCATTTGAAACCGCCTTGTTTTCTCGGCCTGTCGCGGTCTCTCTCGCGATCGCGCCGAGGCGAGCGCGACCTTGAACGCTGTCGATCAGCCATGGGGAGGTGAGGTGATTCGGTGTGAAAGAGGCGAGTAAATGTAGTGGAGGTTCCCCGAAGCTTCAGGTACCTAGTTTAGGTAGGTAGGTACTGCAAGCGCGGTGACCTCACAAGCTGCCCCACCTTCGATGTTCGGAGATAGGTACAGTTGACTGAACAGCCATTGGAACACCTACTCGACCCATTTGAGCGACTCGGCGGCATAGGGAATAACAGGGCCTATCGATAATTACATAAGCACACTGATCATGTAACACTTCTGTAACGTCACCTGTCCTAGGACATGTGGCGTTAAAATGGGCAAGCTATTCAACTAGATGCTCAGTGATTGAGTGTCTCCTCAGTTCAGCTAGCCTGACAGTAACAACCCGGATTCAGGGCCGCTGAAGGAGGCTCAGGAGCCGAACGGTTGGGAATGGGTCATTTGGAGAGTTGTCAAAAGGAGCACGCATCAGTGCTCAAGATGTGACCATGCGCTTTCCAAAAATAGTGTGTACAGACCGGGGACTTATTGACATCTTCTTTATTGAGCGTCTATATCTATGACTTGAAACCATATGTATTCCTTCTTTTCTAGCCGTCAAATGAATTAGAGGCAATGGCCGTCACAATCCTGTTCGCGACACTCTCCAATATGTCCGTTCCTTGCGAAGATGCCTCGACCTTAGACTCCTCAATAGATTCCAGAATCGTCTTGATTCCAAGACCGATCTTATCGGATCGGGTGTCGTTTCGCACAGATTGGATGACGGCTTGGATGTCGTTTCCGCCGAACATACCAGTCTGTTGCAACACCGAAGCAAGTTCGCGAACGTCTGAGACGGCAGGCACTGGGATCTGTCTGCGGAAGTGCTTGAGAACTCCCAAGTTGCTGAGGATGGACCGTTCTGAAGTCGTGACCATGATGAGAATGCGTCGCCCCTAAGTGAGGTCAGTTTCAGCTCCAACATGTGAATAGTGCGTGTTGACCCACCTTGGGGGGCTGTGTCTGAATAAGAGAAATAAGTCTGTCAAGCACAGTATTGGAGAAGCGAGGCCCAATCGGGTTCCACTGAATTAGCTGCTCAAAGTTGTCCAAGACCACGATGCTTCGCTCAGACTTGTGGGCGTCGGTGAAAACCTTTGTGAGGTAGTCACTCTTTCCAAACTCGTCCCGGTAAGCAGTTAGGTGCTGGGGTGAGACAAGCTTGACGAAGGGGAATTCAGATAACATGGCAGTGTGGGCGGCCAATGCTGTCTTTCCAGACTCTTGTGGTCCATGAAGCAGAACGGGGATTCTGGTGAGAACGTCCGATTCCTTGACAGTGTCAATGTAACCCATCATTGTACGGATAATGGCCGGAATATTTTCGTTGAACTGAAGAATTCCCATGCCAAGGGCGGTCGAGATTTCATTCTCGGAAACACCGTAGGCGGGCTTCACCTCCGTCAGCGCGTTCTCGAAGTCATCCATGGTGATCTTCATTGCAGAGACATCAGACTTCATCTTGGCGCTGTTGCCGACTTCAGTGTGGCGGTTGAAAGCGAAAGAAGTTGCTGCCTTTACGACACCGGAGATCTCGGCGCCGGAGTAGTTCTTGGTACGAGCAGCCAGTGATGCGAGGTCCACTCTGGGATCCATGATATTGTTGTCCCGCATCTTGGCAGTATGAATCATCAGAATCTCCTTGCGTCCTTCTTCGTTGGGCAGACTGATTTCCAGCTGCACCTCCAAACGACCAGGACGCAGGAGAGCCTCATCAATCATATCTTTTCGGTTGGTCATACCGATGAGCAGGATGTTGTTAAGCTGGTCAACACCATCGAGCTTGGTGAGCAGCTGGTTGACAACACTGTCACCAACGCCAGTGCCACCGCCAGCACCAGAACCTCTCTGCTTGCAGACAGCATCCAGCTCGTCAAAAATGATGATGTGAAGGCCACTCTGGTCACCCTTCTCCTTGTACTCCTTCTCTGCGTCGGCGAACATCTTTCGAATATTCTCTTCAGACTGGCCGACGAACTTATTAAGGACTTCGGGACCATTGATAATCTTGGGCTCGCGGGCGTTAAGCATCTTGCCGATTTGTCTGGCAATGAGCGTCTTTCCGGTTCCAGGAGGACCGAAAAGCAGAATACCCTTGACGTGCTGGATACCGAGCTTCGCTACCAGTTGTGGGGGGAAGACACGGGAAGCAAAGGCTCTGCGGAATATGGTGGAGAACTCGTTTTGCAGACCACCGATGCCCATATCTTCGAACTTGAAGTCTGGCGAGATAATGGGGTTGGCGTTGCCCTGGTGTTCTCCGACCTGGAGCTTTAGTTCAGAGTCGGCAGCCTTGAAGAAGGATAGAAGTGTTGAAGTGTTGTAGAAAGCACGGGCTGAAGGGTCCGAGGTTGTGACAACAGCTTCAGGGCCGCGGCCACCTTGGAAAGTGATGGTCTTTACAGTAGCAAACACCTTCAGCCCCTCGATGTCGAGCAGGGTGCGCTGGCCAGGAGCGAAGAAATGCATCTGAAAGAAGCGCTCGAAAACTTTGGCCAGATACTCGTGCGTGAACTCGTAGTTGGGGTCTCTCTTCATCGAAGCCCAAGACAGCTCTAGGTCCATCGCTTCCAGGGGGGTGGCGCCTTGCCTGCTGGCATCGTAAACCTCGCCCTCGAAAGTGTCCGTCATTCCAATCTTGAGCCATTGTCGCTGCGGGTCGGAAAGACTGATGGTACCTTCGGGAAGCTCGGGTGTTGGCCTAGCTCTCACAACGTTCTCTCGTATGGTACCGCGGACAGGGTCTCTGGTTCTAATGAGGATATTGATGTCGGCCCCGTCGCGGCTTGGAGCAAAGTCTCGGTAGCTCACGCCAGCACTGTACTAGAGTCAGTTATGGTCGAGGAATAATATCGGAATGAATACTTACACGTTGGCGTAGATGAGCTGAGTTTGCAAGGCCTTGTCCCGGATCTTCTCAACCCTCAGGCGCACGCCTGGCTGCCTGGGCTGCTGTGGTTGCTGCCGAGGCAGCGGCTTCTCGGGGAAACTCATGCTGAGGTTCGCTCGGTAGGAGTATGGAGGGGTGAGGGGTTGGGTTGTTCGGTCGGCCACGATATCGTGTAGCGGAAGGGGTGTATTTGAATCGAGTGGTTGTTTAGGAAGTCGGCGAGAATGGGTTGACGAGGAGAGGTTATGTAGTTTGGGTGGATGTTGGGAACTTGCTTGGAGGGGCTTCGCGGCGTCGTCTACGCCTCAAGTCCCTGGGCCCGGGGAGCGCTAAACCTTGTTCAGGCAACGTCGACTTAAGGCGAGGTAATTAGTGTAGGTACAGTAGGTACAGTAGGTACTTAATAGGGTACGTACATGGCGGTCCCTTACTTACCTGCACCCTTGCTGCAGCGAATGGTGTAGAAGATGCGTCGTTGCTTATGTGGACCCAGCAAGTGGGTTTGTAACCGTGTTCAGTCTGTTTCAACTCTGGCTGGCAAGTTTGAGAATGCCCGACTCTGACTTCAAAGTAAGTACCTAGGTACGAGACATACGGCTCAGGAAATCTGGGTTGTTTTAGTCAAAATCAAGAGTTGCTGCGAGTGTGACAGATACCTTGTAAGCGCTGACATGTGTCCTGGCCGGACCGTTGACGAAGTGTCTAGTTAGATACTATGGATGTATGCATCTGCATCTTGAGAAGTAGCAATGATGAACTGATGACAGCCCAGGAGACGCAAAGTGGGGACCCGTATGGCAGCTGCCACAGCTGTCTGCTTCGGCGTTCTGGTGCCTGCCTTACAACTGACGTCTATTGGTGCACAAAGCGGACTAGTCTGCTTTCGGATTCCACTTGCGTGCAGCGCAATGAACGGCGACACCCCATCTGTCCATCTCATCGGGCTTCATTACCACACCGTCTGAGATATCCAATTACGAAAATGCCTCTGTGAGTGTATTCAATATCGATATAAGGCAAAAACATGCTAACAAAGTCGCAGCCACCTGCTGGGCAAAAAGTCCTGGAACGTCTACAATGCAGACAACATCGCCCGTGTCCGCCGAGATGAGGCCGCGGCAAAGGCCAAGGAAGAGGCCGAGGAACAGCGCATGCAAGAAATTGATGCGGAGCGCCGCCTGGCCATCTTGAGAGGTGAAGAGCCACCGTCTCTGGCCCCAACAGAGACACATGAAGATGAGCCACGGCCTCGGGACCGCGATACCGTGTCCATCGCTAGAGAGAGGAAGAAGCGTAAGCGGGTGGGCGAGGACGACACGGATTTTGAGTTACGTGTCGCGAAAGAACGCGTAGCTGTAGTACAGACTGCCAACCAACTGCTGCGCTCGTCGACGAGTTCCGCGCCCATCGTCGACAACGCCGGCCACATTGACCTCTTCGGTGAAGAACGCAAACAAGGCCGCCATCTAAGAAATGAAGAAGCCGAGAAGGAGGCTGCCAAGAAGAAGAAGGAACTAGAAGACCAATACACAATGCGGTTTTTGAACGCTGCTGGTAGGGACGGGCTGGTCGGTCCTTGGTATGCAGCTTCTGGGCCTATATCAGAACTTGAACCCCCGAGTAAGGATGCATGGGGCAACGAAGACCCCGGGAGGAAGAAAAGGGATGCCGAGAGAATCGTATCAAACGACCCTCTTGCCATGATGAAAATGGGGGCTTCGAGGGTGCGCGAAGTTAGAAAGGAACGCCAAAAGTTTGAGGCCGAACGACAAAGAGAATTGGAGCAGCTACGCAGGGAGGAGAGGCGCAAAGAGAGACACGAACGGCGAAGGCTCGAACACAGAAAGGGCGAAGACCGATCCGGGAGAAACAAGTCTCGCGAAGAGGATTCGGATGAGGAACGACGTCGATCAAGGAAAGAAGATGGCCGCCATCAGAGATCGAGCCGAGACGATGGGCGCTCACGAAATGAGGATGTGTGGCATGGGGGGAGAGACCACCGGCTTGAACGAAGGCACGGGGACGACAAGAGACGAAAAACGGAAAAACGAGGCCGAGATGAAGCAGGACATGGATCAGAGAGTGAAAGGCATAAGCGAGAGTCTCACTCACGACGCCGCGAGAAAGATGGGCGTGGAGCAGAACTCGATGAGAGGAGCAGGCATTGACTACAAAAGGCAGGGTAAATATACACAACCACATCAGTGTTGACAGCGACTCACTGTGGTTGTGTATAGAGTTTGAACAAAATATCACGTTTAACAGTTCATGTTTTGGGTATTTCTGACAGACGCCTTACAGCCAGGCGGTTGGTTGTAGGGAGCTCCGAACAGGTGTTCTTTGAACATGGTATCGAATGCGTTGCCCTCGTTCATGGAGGCACCAGAGGCCGACACCCACTCACGCCAGACACGCTCTTCGTCTCCTCTAGCCACTGCGCACCACTACCAAGCACCTCCTGGGGCGAAAGCACGTATTTGGTGGATGCCCCATAACTCAGTACGTGAATGTAGGACAAGCGCCATGCCGGACCGGGGGAGCCACGCATCACTTCCAGGACGTTACGAGGCCCCTGTCCGCTATGAAGAACGATGACGGTGAGGGCTGCTGCGGTGGGATTATGTTTCGCCACGAGTCGCTGAAGGTAGGGGTCCAAGGTTGGGATGGAGGTCTCCGAAAGCTCTTTGCGACCGAGTAGGCAGCTCGTCATCAGATTGGCGGTATCCGCACCGCTCTACACCTCGTTGACGCCCTCGGAGAATGAGATGAAGTCGGCCTGCGCGCTTGGCTCAGCGAGGCTGATAGACTGCATCTCTAGATGGAAGACCTGCCTGATGGTGTCGTCCCAAGAAGGGATGCTTTGTTGTATCGAGACCTCTAGGAGAGACTTCGTCATCTTCGAAATGTTGTGACATGTGGACCATCGACGCTCTCTGCTCTGCTCTGAGCCTCAGTCACCTTTCCCTCTCGTTGATCCTTTCTCATCCACATTTTCTAATGCGCCTTATCCAAGCTACCACGTTTGCTTCGCTGCTCCGACACATGCGCTAACAGTCTGATCCATTTTCCTTCTCTTCCATCACCCAGCCCACATCTACCCCCTCGCTCATGCTTTAGAGAAACACTAGGTGGGCTTTTGCTTCAGTTTAATCGTGGAACCTCGATTATTCGGCAAATATGGCAAGGAACTTTCTTCTTGATTCACCATGGCCCTTGCTTCTTGCCCTTGTGATACATGGTATGCATGTCCTCCCAAAAGAATTCAATTCAGGATGCTGTTCCTTCTTGGGCATCTGGATCATGGCTTAGCATGCTAATAAGGCACTAGTTGGGTGTCCTGAGCACACTTAGTAGGCGTCATGATCCTGGTAAATCCATGGTATAGCCACGAAAATATACGGTGGCGAAACGGGAAGGCTTCTGGAAGGATTAGGCAGTGGATCACAGAGAGGCTCAGCTCCCTTTGGGAATTTAAAGGTCAAGATCTACGGCTTACCTGGCCGTTCATCCTGAAGAAGCTTCGGAGCTTGGTCGACCAGTGCAGGGAGGCAGTGCAGAGCTGTTTTATTATTAATGTTTTGATGCTTCTTCTTCTTCTTTTCTTTGCTCGGTCGATGTGGATGGGTGTCGTTGTCTCTCCCTACACAAGCGGGGCGAATGAATAGTGTACTAGTTTGGGGCAACCGGCGATAGGCTGACGGCCTCACGGATATGATGTCAGGATCCGAATGATTGGTAAATTCGACATGCTGATGGGCAGACCAAGATACAGTTTGCAAGGCAGTTGGCTCCTCGTGAGGCTGATGGGCAGACATGCTGGCTGCAGAGCTGTTCCCGCGAAGCCGCCGGGCGAAAGAATGGTCGGGCAGTGCTCGGTCACAAGGGCCGGAGAGACGCCCTGGCCACATACGGAGAATGTGGAGTCAGGTCAGGGCGGTCGGCTCAGATTGGCGGATCCGGAGGCTGGTGCATCAATGGCGTTCTGCCCAGAAGCTGGGCGGCGGTACGTGGTTTAGCTCCGAAGCGAGACGGCACCGGTTGGTGGCGCATCTGCAGGAAGAAAAGCGGGGGCTATGAAATCATTCCTAGATCCTGCGGGCTTTTTGGAGAAACTCTGCAGTTCCTTTGGGCGTTAGTGTGCCGGCTCGGCTGTAGGAGCCGTGTTGGTTCAGCGAGGGGGTAGCTAATAAGGGCATGTCGGGTCGCAAATGTGTCTTGATGAGGGCCCGATTGGAAGCGATTGTCATTACTATTATGTACACGTAGTTCAAATAACTACATACTTGACTAGCAGATGCGAATACCTACAGTACCTACCTGACTGTGGGTGGGATTCTCGGCGCCGGGGTTCCATGATATCATGCCACTCTGCCGTACACCCCTTGGCGGAACTCGGCACGCGCAAGTGCGGTGATTGGCGGTTGGGGTGCTTGGTAGGGGATAGGGACCCAAATATCACGAATGATGACACAGAGATGAATGTTTTTGTGAAACGTTCCCCGTTCGCGAGGAGACTGTCCATTGCGCAACACCACTCCCCGGATTTTGTCGAGATCAGATGACGCACGCAGGCTTGGATGGGATGGGAGCTTGGGGAAGCCTGAATGAGGGAAAAGTGCCAATTCATCCTGAGCAATCGTTCCCTGACCAGCCACGCCCGGGCTGTGCGCAGGCAGAAACTGGCGCAACTAGTAGTTAGTACCTAGGAAGTAAACTAGGTAGGTAGGCAGGTAGGTATATACCGTAACTGATTTACCAAGACTGATGGAAAGGCATGGGCGAAAATGAGGCCCGCCGCCAGGGTTGGTTGCCGTTGTCCAGGCAGCGACAAATGAGGAGGGCTGAGCAGCAACAAGCCGGCCCGGGCAAAGGTTGAATGAATGCCAACGGGCGGCCGTATCTGTGGAGGTAGGTAGGTAGGTACATAGGTAGACTACATGGTCTGGATGTTAGGTTAGTGCACGAGTGGGAGTTCGTGCTGGTGGACGGGGCAAAGCGAAGAATGCGAGCGAGAGTGCCACGAGTGCGTACCTAGGGGTAGGTATCAAGAGGTGGAAGCTAAAATGAGCACAGGCCACGCACGCACGTTTTCTCTCTCTCTTGGAGACTTTCTCTCCATTATCGGGCACTTTTTGCCCCACATGACCATGGATGGCTTCTTGTGCTTGCATCCCTGTCGGCAGGTGAACAGACCACCCAAAAAACTTATTACAATACCTACCTACCTACCTACCTAAGTGAGTAAGTACCTACTGTAGGTAGGTGGGTACCTATCGTATCGTACCTACCTTACCTAGCATCCATCTTCCTCGACTGCACGCGACCCTGATCCATCCCTCGGCTACTGTAGCTTCCTCTCGCGGCCTGCTTACCTGCCGGGCCTATCATTACTCGTGATGCAGGCTCAGTGCCACCACCAGATACCTACCTAGAAAGGTACCTTGGGTACCTAAATAGGACCTATGTAGATGGATCGAAGCTTACTGGGGTACCAACACTGTATCGCCCCTCTCTCCACTCCCAAGGTAAGCCAACTCTTTCGCCCCGCGTGTCTATGATCCTCAGTCATTTTCCTTCCGTCGCTCGCCTAGGCTAGTCCCTCCCTCTCTACTTCTCCTGCTGTTACTCTGAGACTCTGATCCGTCCCCGAGCTGCTACTTCCACGACCAGTCAGTCTACCTACTTAAGAACCTCATCTCCCCATTCCGCCCAAACCAGTTTGAACACATGGTTCGCTACTCAGACTCCATCTACGAAGCTTCCAGTCATCAAGACAACCATACCAACCAAGCTTCATCCTCCAACTCCGCTCGACTTCTACTTCACAACAGCTCTATCCGGTCGCATTCGCCCACAATGAGCGCTACCAACGCTCCACACCACGAGGGTTCCTCTACCGGCAAGGGCCGAGCCCCCGACTACGATGACAACGACCGCCGCACCGAGACCACCACCAACGGTGGCGGCCTTGGCCAGGGCGGCTTCAAGCCCCACGGAGAGATGACGGTCAAGCCCCCCACCAAGGAGGACCTCCAGCGTAGCTACGCCAAAGTCGTTGAAGAAGATGCCAATCCCAAGGGCTGGTACGGAACCATGAGTACGTCCCGTCCCCGTCGCCCTCGATACCCAATCGCCGCTTGCTGACCTTGTGATTCCAGTCAATGCTTTCGGCGCCTGTATCGGTACCATGGGAGCCATTCCATGCTGCATTGTCTGCCCGAACCCCTACAAGAACGTGAATCAGGGCAACGTCGGCCTCGTCACCAAGTTTGGCAAGTTCTACAAGGCGGTCGACCCCGGCCTGGTCAAGGTCAACCCTCTCAGTGAGAAGCTCATCCAGGTCGACGTAAAGATCCAGATGGCCGAGGTTCCCCAGCAGACCTGCATGACCAAGGACAACGTCACCCTCCACCTCACCTCGGTCATCTACTACCACATCGTCGCCCCCCACCGCGCCGCCTTCGGAATCTCCAACGTGCGCCAGGCCCTTATGGAGCGCACTCAGACCACTCTTCGCCACGTCGTCGGTGCCCGCATCCTTCAGGATGTCATCGAGCGCAGGGAGGAGATTGCCCAGTCCATTGGCGAGATCATCGAGGACGTTGCCGCCGGATGGGGTGTTCAGGTCGAGAGCATGCTCATCAAGGACATCATCTTCAGCCAGGAGTTGCAGGAGTCGCTCTCCATGGCCGCCCAGAGCAAGCGTATTGGTGAGAGCAAGATCATTGCCGCCAAGGCCGAGGTATGTCTCTCTTACCCATTTGTCACTGGAATGGCGAGTCTAACAAGGCCCAGGTCGAATCCGCCAAGCTCATGCGCCAGGCCGCCGACATTCTGTCGTCTGCCCCGGCCATGCAGATCCGCTACCTCGAGGCGATGCAGGCCATGGCCAAGTCGTCCAACAGCAAGGTCATCTTCCTGCCAGGCCCCGGCCAGACCATGCCCAACATTCAGCAGTCGCTCAGCGGCAACCAGACGGGCGAGTCGTCGACCGGCGCCAACAACGGCACGGCGGACTTCAATGACTTTGGAGGTCAGGATTCCGGTTTCCAGCAAGCCATCAACTCTCGTATCATTGAGAACATTTGAGTTCGCACCGAGTGCTGACTTGAGGCTGTCGTTGGGGGGGGGAATAGCTTCATCCTACTAAAGCCGGGCCCCTCCACGGCCGATCCTACTTTTCGATGATTCTTGTTTTTGCTGCGACGACATACCCCCTTGTGCTTTACGATGCTCGACATGATTAGTTTTCAAATACCCCTGTGCGACGGCCAAAACACCACCAAAAACAGAAGAGGGAGAAGAAAAAGGAAGAAAAAAAATACAAACCCAGAACGTGTGCTTGTAACATTAGGCTGCTGTATGGAAAGGGAAGGGCTTGGTTGGGCCTGATCAACAGACGATAGTTGCGATCGGCATGATCATGTTGGACAGTCTTTTCAGGATACCTGACGCGTTCGTTAACTATGTGCCCGAGGGGGATACTGTTGAATAATAGTGGTAATGGGAAATGAAGAAGATGAAATTTAAGACTTTTTCACCATACGTTTTCGTATCCGCCGTCCCCTTTGCCCTTCTGTCTCTTGATCATATCACGGCCGCGTGATTAGTAAAGTGGTTACCAAAGTATAAAGCGCCTATTGAGTCAGCGGGCAGTTACTGTATGTTGATTGAGGATACATGGATGAGGAACGAAGATAGGTGCCATTAAAAGTATTATTCGCTGCACTCGGTCTTGCGAGACGGCTGTTCTGGACCAACATGTCACGACTTTCTTTTTCTCCCCAACCCAGCAGGAATACGCCAAAACGTAGACTTGGGCCCGCTTCAAGTCTCCTTCCAGGGTAACGAGATCTCGACGGGTCGCATATCCTTCTCAACCATCTGAACCAGGTCCTTGGCCTCCAGCGCCTTCAACGCCTCGAGCACCTCTTTGTACGCCTCCTCACTCAGCCCCTCTTTCCGGTCGCAGTACACGTCGACGCCCTCCTTGGTGAACACGGTGGGGGCGAACCAGGTAACGGCCCAGCGCTCCCTCTCGCCGCCGGGCAGCTCCCGCTCCCCCCAGCCGAGAACCTCCCAGTGGCTGGAGACGAAGAACAGCCAGCCCTTGCCCCGCCAGTCCCAGACCGAGGTGTCCCCGACGGCGCAGGCGGTGTCGACGCCCTTGACGGACTTGACACCGCCCGAGGAGCCGGACTTGTTGGACTCGTACTCGACGAGGTCGTCGACGCGTGCGGTGCCGTCGGGCTTGGGGTCGAGGGCGGCGTAGGAGATGCGCACGTTGCGGGCGTCGCGCCACATGGCGAGCGTCGAGTGGGTGACGCACCAGGTTCGGAGGAGCCAGTCGAGGGGAGGGGCGGAGAAGGTCGACGGCGACGCAGGCGCGTATTTGGAGGGAGAGCGGAGGGATATCGTCGTCGGAGGGGAAGCCATGATTTTCTTTTTTTTTGGGGGGGGGGGGGGGGGGGGGGGGGGGGGGGGGGGGGGGCTTTGCGCCGTGCGTGTCAATGGGGGAGCTTGTGTGGCACTCTGCCGGGTCGTAATCAAGGGCGATTAACGGCTGATCTGTTCGGAATGCGAAATGAGCGGAAGCTGGTCGTGTTTGGTATGTTGTTGGGTCACAGGAGGAGAGGCGAGGTGGACGACGTCGAGCGAGCGCAAACCATCCATGAGGATCGGCGCCAGGGGCGGTCGCGTTTCAAATGATGTCAGCGGCTGGCCTCGGCTACCTAAACCACCCAAGGTAAGACTGGAACTATTCGTTCAGGTACATACATTTACAGTACAGCACAGTACAGTGCAGTGCAGTAAATGGGTACATCGGTAGTACGGATCCAGCACACCCCCGTTTGGTCTCACACCAAACGTACCTAGTGTACTTACTCTCCAAATCCCCAATTTATGGCTTCTGCGGAGTCAAGATTTTTGACTCACGATGAACAGTTGAATCCTATAGGTTATCTCCAACACCCGCATTTGCTTGGTCGTGCCAGACACAAATACTGTAGGTATATGAGTCCTTTGGACCCCGGTTTCTTGGACCCCACGAGACTAAAAGCGACCAACCGCCCCCCACCTCAGTGCCGGGCAGGGGTCTTAATTCGACCTTTTCGCACACCACGGATCTTTCCGCGCCCAGAGCTCCTTTCCCCCCCCCCTTCTTTTTCCTTTTCCTTTTCTTTTCTTCCTACCTTCTTCCTCTTTGCCATTCAATTCCCTCGCCACACCCGGAACTCGTCAAGGTACCTGGTTGATTAAGCCTGGTGGCGCCCATTTTGTACACACCCTCTCTTATCCCGTACAGCGCCACAGAAAAGCCCCCCGAGAGTCTTTTCCCAACGACATCGCTCCTGTAACCTCTCGTGCCTAAGGAACCCTCTCGCGCAAAAAGAAACACACACCGATAAGACACACCCGGCCATCGCTCGCTTGCCGCCAACGATGGACGACCAGGATCTCGCCGCAGAAATCGACCCCGAGATGGCCGCCTTCATGGGCTTCGCCTCCTTCGGCACCCAGCCCGCCGCCAAGAAGCGCAAATATAACCACCGCACTGACGCCGTCTCCTCCGCCTCCAGCCCCGCGGGTCATCCCTCCGCCCGCGCCCCCGTCGTCGCCGCCGCTACGGGCGCAAACCAGACTGTTCTCGCGCCCCGCACGCCGCGCGCCTCGACGACCGGCTTGCCGCCGCCAGTCGACACCGGCGAGATAGCACTCGACGATGAGAACGAGGCCGACGCTGTAGCAGGAGACGAGGACCAGGACCAAGATCAAGATCCCGACGACGGCGGCGCCAAGATCTACTCCGATCCGACCATCGCGCCGGCCCTTGCCCACGCACAGAGCCTCATCGACGAGCTCTCCACCAGCCGTGGCAATGCCTCCGGTGCGTCGGAAGACACCCCGCAGCCACAGGACTCTTCCCTCCTTCCCCCCTCCGCAGCATTGCCCACGCGTCCCGAAGTGTCGTGGGGCAAGGAGATGGGATCCGCCCCGACTGCCATGCCGACTAGGGAGCGGCACGCGGAGGCTGCCACCGGTTACCCGCCCCGTGGTGGCCGCCCGGGCTACCGGCAGCAGAGGAGCGACGGGAAGCCCTGGTGGGAGGGGTACTACGACCACGCGTCGAACGAGAACCCGTGGGAGAGGCTGGAAAAGAAGGCCGGTGTCCAGTCTAGGGGGACTTGGCTCTCAAAGGGCCAGGCGCAGACGGTATGAGGCCTGCTGCTGGAGAATAATGGTCGATGACGGACACCGATATCACGTGAGGGTGCCTCTTGGCCCGGGCTGGATCACACAAGACACCACACCGTTCAGCACATGATGCGTTTACTCTCGGCTTCAGACGTCCCACCCCCCAGGACCTGGCCAAGACCTGGAGGTCATTACGGTGGCATGACGGACGCTTACGGGTCACGACGGTGGGATTACGGTGGACATATCGTGGACAGCAGCCCCCGGGTAGGGGCTACCACGACCGGATAACAAGGGCTTACGATATACGACTAGGAAACTATGAGGGCGAGAGAGCCCTATCGCCGCTACAGAACCGTCAGGGGGGTCGTCCAGAAGAACACCGTCCCCGCCAGCCAAGGAAAACCATGACCTCGTCCCTGTCGTCTCCCTTCCCGAAAGAGCAATATCCCACCGCCCCGAAAAGGACAAGCGCCTCGTACAGAAGAAATGCCACAGTTTTGTACCTCATCGCCTAGTCTCTCCTGTCTCCACCGGGAACCTGTCTGTCGGTCTGCCGGCCCCCGGTGACAACAGCCCCCTACCCTCCAGGGCACTTACCTTGGCATGGCATGGTCTCGACACCCCCTCCCGGTAGGGAGGGCGTGTGTGTACTTTTTTTTAAACTACAAGAAACCGCCCTAAATCATATCCCATTCGTCCAATCATGTCTCATAACGGCCTCGTGCAACAAAGCTCCCACTCCCTCCAGGGCAAGGTTCAGAGAAGGGAGACGGCGGAAACCCCACAGCCCTGCGTCAGCCAGGGTGGGCGGCGCCAAAGTTGGGGGAGAGACGAAGCGTGCGTGCGTGCGTGGAGGTGTTCCCGGTCGCGTTGGGAATCTCTCACCCCCGTCAACCCACACACACGCACACACACACACCTGACCCTGCTCTCATCTTAGCATGCCGCCGCCAGACGTCCTTTTGTGCCAAAAGCAGCGTGAGATGGGCGGCCTAGGCGGTCGTCCAGCCACCCATGCTCGACTCGCGCCGTGCCGCTGCGCGTCAAACCGTCCCGGCCGTCAGGTTCGCCTAGGACCCCTGTCTCCCGTGCTTCCCTGCCCTGCTTGGCCAATATGTACCCGAGAAAATATTTTTTAAAAAAAGGTGGAAATAAGCGGAGGTGGAGGGAGGTGTGCGCTCATCAAGCACGCGACGAGATGTGAAGGTAATCTCCGAACGTCTGGTATCACTCCTTCCCGCCCCTCCTCCCCCCCTATGCGATTCTTGCATTGCCGTCGCCGCCGGCAGGGGTGTGTGCTGTAGGTACGGATGTAGTGCGTCTGTGTTGGTGGTGGTGTGTGGGTGGATGTTGACGAACTTTTTTTGTGGTGGTAGTTGGAAAAAAATGACACGCTAGAAGACGAAAGTAGCATCCATCGTAAGGCTGAAGAAGGACGCTCGCTGGTCGCCCGTCTTTTCGACGTCGGCGGTGCCGCGCGGCTGAGAGTTCCTGGGCGAATACCAACAACATCAGCAAACAACAAGAATCGAGTCGCCGAGCTCGCCGTCCGTTCGCTCCGAGCAACAAAAGATTAGAGAAAACCAATCGGGGTTTTTTTTCTCTCCCTCTAGTACTCGGGCGAGGGGTAGCGAGCACGCGCCTTGTTGTACTCGTTGGTGTGTTTGCGAGAAGTCTTGCTCTTGAGTGATCTGCAAAGCGTGGTTAGCTGCATGGTCTCAGATCTTCTTTTCCCTCTAAATCTCCCCGATTGCAACCACACACACCGGCAATCCGGTACCGCTCTGCTGGATTGCGGTCGTCTTGTTTCTTTCTTTTCTCTGTTTCTTTTTTTCTTCTTCTTCTTTCCCTTTTTTTTTTCTCTCTTGCGGACCGTGGGGCGAAACTCCTCTTGGAGTCCCAAAAACTCAAGGGCTCTCAATCAGGACTTACGAGACTTTCTTCTGCGTCCACTCGAGGTCCGCGCGCACGTCCTGAGCGTCGCGGTAGCCCTCGTTGAAGCGCTCGCGCGTCTTTGCGAGACGGGCCTGGGCCTTCTTTTGCAGCTCCAGCAGCTCACGGTGCTTTGCGTTGAGCTTTCCGGACCTGTTCCCCTCTCCCCGGTTAGCCGTTTGCTTTGCTTCGTTTCCCGGTGGTTGTCGCAACGTTGAGTGGAGCGAAAACACTTACGTCTGCGCCTGGACCGCAATGTTGCGGTCGAGGGGGATGGGGTCAAACGTCTGGGCGAAGCGGTCCTGCATGTAGTCGTTGAAGTCGACGCCGCTCGCCGAGTGGCGCGTGCTCTCAAAGTCGCCGCTGCTGCTCCCGGCGTAGCTGGAGTTGGTGACCGAGTAGCCACTGTTGCTGTACGAAGGGCCGGTGCCAGAGCTGACCGACTCATCCGTCTCTGGAGGCGAGACCGAGTAGGTGCTGCCGTAACTAGGGTAGTGTTGACCCTTGTGGGAGGGGACGGGCAAGGGGAGGGAGTAGTGGGAGTTGTAGTGAGAAGACATGACGGGCGGGCTCTCTAAGTCGACGAGAAGTGTGACCTGTATATGGTGTGTGTGTGTGTGTGTGTGTGTGTGTGTGTGCGTGCGATGTGAGCAAGGGCAACTTGTTCGAAGCAAACAAGGGATGACTAAGTTCAAGTGTGAACTGGGGAGATGGCGACAAGACACAAGAGTGTGCAAGGAAGTTGCTTGTTTTGTTTCGTTTTTTTCAAACGAAGATAGTTGCAGGAAGCTGTTTAGATAGAAGAAGCCTTGGGAATTGTGATGTGAAAGGAAGAGGAAGTCAACAGAAATCGAACCGCTCAACATGTGCCCTTTTATACTTTTTTTTTTCTCCCTCTTTTCCTCCAGGACCCTTCTCGGACTTCATCTCTTCTTCCTTTGGGGAAGAGGATAAGACAACCAAGCCCCCGATTCGTCCGATGACAGGCCATGGCTTCGTCAACAGCCGGTGGCCCCCGGCCCACCAAAAAGGGCGAACGGACAGAATGGTCCAAGGGGCATGATGTGATGGGATGGTGCGAGCGAGCAGAAGGGGGGTCGCAGAAGACGACGACGACGACGACGGCAACCGTGATAGAGCGGCAACCGGTCGACCTGCCCGTGTCTGGCTAGCCTGTGCGTTAGTGACAGGGAACTGGCATATACTAGACCCTGTCTTCACCCGCGTCGCTTGCCTCGCGGACACCAGTGGGGGCTGCGGGGGAAGCAGTTGTAAGAATTAAGAAAGAGAGATATCCAACGACGACGCGGTCGGTATGTCGAGGGTGTGGATATCGGGGGTGTGTGGCAGCGAACGATGGTGGGAGGGTGACGGAGAGAGAGCCATTGACCAAGCAGGATGAGACAGGGAAGGGGACTGGCTCCATATGCAGGCCGAGGGTTTTTTTTTTTTTTTTTTCGTATTATCAAGAGGGAAAGCCAAACTGGCAAGTCTCAAAAGGCAAAAGGCGAGGGAAAGAAAGCGAGCAAGGCGTCTGCATATGCCGAGTGGGGAGGGGGGCCGACTATCATGGGTTGGATTGGTGGAGCATCCCACGATGATGGAGGACGGGTGGTCCGGAAGAGGCAATGGATCAGTCTGGAATATCTGAGGCAAGGGGAGGGGACGCCTCAGAAGCAGCCTAGGGCAGGGACGAAAAGAAACGGTGAAAAGGAAGAAGAGAGATAGACAAGAGAGAGAGTGAGAGAGAGAGAGAGAGAGAGAGAGAGAGAGAGTGTGTGTGTGTGTGTGTCCGGTAAGCCACCAGGGCACGGACTTGGCCGCCGCAGGTTGGCGAAGAGCAGCAGATGAGACAATAATGTACGTACGGGCTGAGAGAGGGGGGAAAAGAAAGAGGAATAAGCCATGTATGTCGTGTAAAACGGCGACGAAGAGACATGCAGAGAGAGAGAAAGAGAGAGAGAGTGTGTGTGTGATGCGTGCGTTGGGTTGGATCCACGGCAAGGCAGGGTGCAACTTCAAGATGTCTGCCTACTCTACTTTACGTACTGCGTAAACCGAAGTACTGTATATAGTAAACTATTAGTCCACTTCACTCCATATTTTTTCTCCCACACGATTCCGCCGACTAAGGCAGGGATAGGAATAGGATGCGCCTGCAAGCCAGGGGCATGGGGCTCTGTGGGCCGGAACGGTCATGGCGTGAAGTGAAGGGTTTGTTTCTTGGGGCCGACGAGATCCGCCCACGCCCGTGCGGTGCCGTGTCAAATAGGTAATTACCTACGTAGCTTACCACAGTAGGTACTACCGTATGTTGTACGTACTACGTAGTAGTAGGTAGTACGTATATACTTTGTAGTAGAGTGTGTGCTTTAGCTCCCAAGGGGCCGAGGTGTGGGTGTAAGATGTATGTGTATGTGTGTGTGTGGGTATGGGCGTGGATGTGTGTTTGTCGAGGAACCCTGGCTCGGAAAGACGACGACGACGACCTGCTTCCTTTCCTACGGACACACACACACACACACACACACACACACACCATATGGCCATAGATGGGAGGTGGGATGAATGTCTACCTGGGTATCTACCTGAGTACCTACTTAGGTACCTGGGTAGGCAACCTGCGTATGAGGAAGAGGTACCAAGCGGGTCGTATGGGATCTCGGTCCATTCAGACGAAAGCCGAAGAGACACCTACCGTCTAGGTAGGGAAGCGAGGGGTAGCAACGGGCTGATTCGTGACGACGAGTGGTTTTGAAGGATGAAGGAGGATGGAGAGACAGACAGACGTCAAGACGCTTGGGGAAGGAAACCCGGAACTACGGGCAAGAAGCAGGACCTGACGTGGATCGAAGCCATGGGCCAACGAGAGTGAGTGCCGGGCAGGGCAAACTAAGCTAAGGTGGTAGGAATCATGAGAGACACTGGGATCGGGCAGGATAGGGCAGAGCAAGGCATGCTGGGGCAGGAAAGGGAGTTGGAAATAATAGTGAGACGACGGGATGGGGAGATGGATGGCAACGTAACCGGTGAGTGAGTGAGGGGCTATTTCTCCTCTCCTCTCCTGGCGATTGGTTACCTTTCGTTCGCAATTGCGAACGAACCTGACGTTTGCTCGCAGCAACATCCATCTCATCTTCAACGACGATACGGCCGAGGTACGGCGATACAATCAATGCAATGCGAGACGGAGACGGAAAGGAAGGAAGTATTCGTGCATAGCTGTACGTTCGTCACTCACCCCTCCCCCATAAAAGAGCCGAACCAGGAAGTCGGCTTGATACCTCGTGTGTCTAAAGCGGCGTGGGCATCCACTCCCACGCAGCTCCGTGTCGTCGTCTCGTTGGATTGCGAGAGCCACATCGGAAACAAACGACGACTTGGGAATGGCAGGATAAAGAGGCGCCCACCCCACCTCTCATGTTGATCGTTTCTGGGTAAAACAAGAATATAGAAAAAGGGTTGAAGGGGCGAAGCGGCGAAGCGGAAGGCAGGTAGCTCCAGATGGCGATGCTTTTGCTTTCTGCCGCTGAATGTATCTTTGGTCGTTGAGTACCTAAGTATGTACAGGAGGTATATGCAAAAAATACAATTAGTCTGGGCGTCAATCATTCATGGAAGTCAGGCAGAAGTGCAGCAGCTTCGGGCATTTTATGTGGTGATGCGTTGTCAAGATGGGAGGGAGGGCGGGAACCAGTCCAGCACTTTCGTTTTACTTGGGTTGTTTTATCCCCAATGAGTACCTTTTTAATTCTTTATTTAATTTTTATCTTGGCTCTTCTTTTATTCCTTTTCCCCTCCCCTTTTTCTTATTTTCTTTTGTTTCTGTCATTTCTTTCATCTTACCTACTCTTACCCCCCGCACTCTTCAATGTCACTCTCGCCTTGCGACTGTTTTTCTATTGGTCGATTCTTCTCGCCTCTTTATCCCAGTAACACACACACACACACACACACACACACACCGTCTTCTTCTCTTGCCTGCGATTGACATGCTTTCCAGCCCTTCGATTGGTGCAAAAGACGTCCGCATCACTTCTTCCGGAACCTACAGACAGGTACGAATATAATACAATACCTACCTGAAGGACTTCCGTCCTCCAGGGCTTTGACAGCGAACGCTTTCTACGTAGTAATGCGCTCCCCCCACCCCCTGCTATCCCACCCCGGCCGGCCCTTTTACTAGAAGACGCACCATGTTTATCTGATTTTTGCAACTTTTCATTGGTGATAATTTCTGAAAAGCGGTGCCAGCTCGTTGGAATCTCACCACCCCTCCCCCCGCCGACTAGCTTCAGTCACCGATGCGAAGAGGGTCAGAGTGGGAGAGGGAGCCGAGTGGAGGCGTGGAAATGTACAGTAAGTACCTCTTCGTCTGCAAAGCCACCCCCGTCCAGAGTGTTCACGACCGTTTGGAGAGGGATGGATGCATCTCCGAAGCATAAACGTATTGTTGTACTATGTAGTTTACGTACCCGTTTACTATGTAAACTTGTAGGGGTATGTATGTACTGTACATCCATGTATGCGCAAAGGCGGTGCTTCATGAGGCGCATGACATGTGAGTGAGCCTTGAGGAGCCAAAATCGCCTCCAAGGAAAAGCCGTATCTGAAAGCCGCTTTCTGACCATGGCCCGTGGCAAGTTTAAGAGTCCGTCACATCTTACATGCGCAGCACCAAGGGCGGCGTCGGCGGCGGCGGTGTAAGTCAAGTGCCCGCCCAACTCCGTCATCGTCAGCCGTCAACGGTTGACGCAAGTCGACAGTTTCCGCCCAATACTGACTGAGCATGAGAGCGAGTGAGATTGAGACCGAGTTTGAGTGAGAGGCAGCCCGAATTCGGCCCAAACGCAAGGGTACCCAAGCTCCCCCCCCCCCCCCCCCCCCCCCCCTCCCCCCCCCCCCCTCCCCGCCCCTCTCCTCAAGGCATCATGACCATCATCGGATCCATCTCCCGCCACTGCCTAAGTTCATGGGTTACAAATGCAAAAGCGCCGGGCACCGCGTCTTATTTCCGATCCCATCTAGCGGCGCATCTTCTTCGCGTCACCCCATTCCTTCACCGTCCATGTCCACAACAGCCCGTGAGCCCTGCTGCGGTGCATGTCGTGCAACGCCGCTGCGATACGCTGTGGTCCAGTACGGGCGAGTTGCACCGCTTCCTCGGCACACGAGAGCCCTGGCGATGGAGCGTGTTCTGGCGATTGCAGACTGGGCGTCGGGGTGGAGCCTCATATGCAACGATGATGGGCATGAGCATGAGCATCGCATCAGCATCAGCATGGCATGGCAGGGAACCCCAACCAGGCAATCTTGCTGCTGCTACCTGCCACCTGCCATTCGAGATGCCCGTTTGTTCTGCATACAGCAGTGGTAAGCACCTCTGAGCCTGTCCAGCGAGATTGGTGGCCTGTCATTGCCGCGTGTGAGTGGGATCGTTGGTTGAAGACATGTACGAATATGTGTATATGTATGTATGCACGTATGCATGTATATGTATGTACGCCGCAGGGGTGATGCGGACATGACAAACAACGGCCGTGCTCGTCAATCGCTCGCCTTCCTTCCGTTGACTACCGCCAACTGCATCCATGAACTCCACGACTTCCAAGCTTGCTTGGCGGATGGCACCGCCGTGTGCTTCACCGGGCTTCTTCTGGCCCTCTCTTAGCCGGTAAGGACCCGATATGGCTGCCCCCCCCCCCCCGCCGCCGCAGGGTGCCCCCAGGATGACGAACGGTGTTCTGGAAAAGGTCAGAAGGTACATGGCATCTAAACGGATACTTACTCCGTAGTACCTAGGTATGCTCTCTGGACGGAGAGGGGGTGGAGGGGCCCGGAGTATGTTTGCCAGGGCCATCCCAGTAGCGGTCTGACATCTGGACTTGCCGCATAGCCTGAGAAAAAGAAAGTGGTTGCTGCCAAAGCGAATGGGCGCTCGTCAAGCAGCGAGGTCAGCGCTGTCTGCTTGCCGGGTGTCGAGCCGGAGCCGGACAGCAAGTCCCAGGTCCTGAGCGCGGGTGTGTTGAAGGAAAAGATGGGAGGGCGGGGCGATTCCCAACGGCACTCGCTCAATTCAGTCAGACAAGAGAAGGGGAATCGGATGAAGCCGACAGCCGAATCTCGAACTCGACTACCTATAGGTAGGCGGTCGGTTAGTCTTGCAGTAGGCAGAGAGACTATGAATGACAGGCCTAGCGCCAATAGTCGGCTTACCCAGTGAGAGTCATAGTCGAGAGGCTAAAAGTGCCCAGGCATCTCCATCCTAGGTCGAGATCCCTCTCTCGCTCTGTGTGTGTCTCTCCTCTCACCCGTTTCTGGCGGGGATGGCATGACGCGGCATGGCACGGGCGGTGAATGAGCAGCCAACGCTTCAGGTGCGAGGCTTGAACTGCCGTCCGGTCTCTGCGCCACTGATGGGACAATATATAACTCGGCGGGTGAATCGGAACGTGACCCGGAGGTGCACTGATCGAGAACGAGCCCGCGCCCGGCCGCCCGTCGACCTGGCTCCGAGCTTCTGCCCGGACCTGACAGGAGCCCGCGCTTCCATGCATGCCAATGTCAAATGCCCCTTTCCCGCGGTCGAGGGACGGGAGAAAGTAGACTGCCGACGGGGAAGAGGGTGAGTTGGAGGACTTTTGGTCGCTCTACGAAGCGAAGTGAGAGAAACAGAGCGCGGTGACTGAGCTGAGTGAAACCGGAAAATGGGTCTGAGCGACGGGGATTAAACCTTCTTTCAGGGCCCATTTCTGAACTCTCGTACATCGCACCATGTTCCTCTGTCACAGCCAACGTGGATGTAGGTAGTCAGTCATGAGTTGTGTGCCTCGTGTATGGCCTTGCGAGGGTGCGCGGAACACGAGAGTCGCCCACGCCATCGTATGTATGTGCAGTTAATTGCTTATGCAACATGTTGCTCTGCTGCAGCGATGGCTATTTTGAGGACCGCAATGAAGGGGTGGAAGAAGCCATGCCGGGGTCAGTCATTCACTCGCTCGCACTCGCACACACTTGTTTTTGCCCTGCCGAATCCAAACGAGTAATGGTTCGCTTGTCTCCCCTGTACCGTAGCACGCCATGGCATGAACTGGGACGTCGGCGCAGACGCGGCTGCAGTCAAACAGGGCTGCTTGATGATGGGGCATCACATTACTGGACGACAACCTCTCTCTCCCTCTCGATTCGATTCCCGAGAGGAGGGCGAGCGAGCATTAGAGCCACAGGCATTCGTCAAGAAACAGCACCAACCCAGTATACGGTAATCAAGGAGACATCGATGTTACACTCGGACGGTTGGCAGAACTGTCTCGCCCACGAATCCCGGCCATGTCACTAATCACTCGCCTCCCATCGACGCCATCGACGCCATCGCCAATCCCGCAGATGCACTCGCTCACCCGCGTGCCCCTCCATCCGGAGCATGAGGGCAACGCAACACAACAGCAAATGTCATACCGCGTTCCCGTATCCTGTACGGATCGACCGTCGTGTCAGGTTCAACCAGCTATCAGCTGACGACTACGCCTTGATTCCCCCTTCCAGCTCGCTACGCAAGTGCTCCAAGTGCCTCCCGTGTTTTCATGTCCATCCCGCCTCCCGCTGCCCTTTGACCCGGTCTTGTCTGTCCGCCCACCAATCCCCGCCTTCGTATGAGTTTCACTGTAGAACGTGAGGCTCCTGCCGCCATACCTCGGAGCATTTGCTAAATCAAGAGGGCAGTTCCCGTGGAGGGAACCCCCCCGTGCGAGGAGACGCAGAAGAAGGAAAAAGAAGAAGAGGAAGAAGCAAGCATACATGAACGAAATGTCCGTCAGATGCACGACATCACGGCGGACCCAGCTGCCTGCGTCAGAAGCACGCCGGAGATGCCTGTCAACCCCAGTCCATCTCAGCCCCAACTCCCCGGCCTGGATAGATTGGACGTATGGGTGGATGGGACATGCGTTCGCCGGAGTCGCTTTTGTTGCAGTGCGACGAACACCCAGTGAACAATACTTGGTTGGAAATCCCAGTATCCGACCGGTAGTGTCGCGATTCCTGCCGAGGTGCTCCTCGACGCTCATCTAACTCGTGCAAGCCCCCAGTATAACCAAGCCAAGGCTCAGTAGCCTCGTTTCCTGTCCGAAAAAACGGGGTCCGTTGATGGATCTCCTCTCCCCCACCTGGTCGCAGGCCGCGATGTCGATCTTTCTCGTGCACCATCCAGACGACGCTAAGGCAGTGATGATGCTTGACCGCTCAGATGGTCCCGGATAACCGCCGCCTTTTCGGGGCCTTGTCCTTGCATCCGTATCATCGCGCGGGAACCGCATGTTAGACGGAAAGCCAAACTGAGGGGACGGGGGCGAAAGCCGTGAAGAACAAGAACGAAGAGATTAAAGAAAGGGGGGAGGGGGGGGAAGTTCTGTCGATTCTTGTTATCTTGTAATAGCAGCTATCATTATATATGTACCCATGGCGCCCAATGCGACCATGGTTTCCTGAGATCCGTTGCTCCTGTATCGGCGTCAAAACAAAAACGAAATTGGAAAAGAAGAACAAAAATGATACAAACTCAATACCCGTCCTTGTGCGATGATGGCATGTTTCCTCGTCCCGGTCGTCCTCGCATGCCATTCCATGCTGCCTGCCATAAAGAGCCCCCCGCCCCGACTCCTTTCTTATCTCTTATCTCTTGGACACGATATGAACGCCGATGAATCATGCAAAGTCAAAACGCCATGCCAGCCGTCGACACGAGGCAGATGGCGCGCGCGCGCTTTCCAACCTCTTTCCCCTCATGATCCCCTCATTTGCCGTCGGTGTGTGTATATTTGGGTGCGTGTGCGCGCGCTAGCATCGGTAGGCTAGTGTGGTGACTTTCATCCTGCCCCGCCCTCCGTCTAAAACGGACGCCGCCCTTCTAGCCAAAGATTTTGAGGAATCCCCAAATACCAGCCCCGCTGAGGACCGGGATCGTCAAGTTGTCGTCCCAGCCGAAAATATCAACCACCTCGCTGGCGGCCGCCATAAAGCCGGACCATAGACCCATGACCCCAAGCGCTAACGGACCAGTGATTGTGGCCTGAGCATCAGAGAGTCCAACAGCGCTTGCGATGGTGCGGGGTAGATGCAGCGCCCCGGTGAACATGAAGGGATAGTTCTCGTCGCCGGGGAAAGGTCCCGTTCGCGGCGCGAGCCACCCCCAGAAGAAGTACGAGGAGATGACGCCAACGAGAAAGGCAGCCGACGAGCCGGCAAGCGATTTGCCGCGGCGGATACGCGGGGTATAGGCGCCGTATAGTCGGCCAAAAGTGCTGGCGGCGGTATCGCACCAGCTGAGCAGGAGGATGCTCATGACGCCGACGTCCTTGGGGAAGAAGCGGAGCGAGATCCAGGCGCCGAGGAGATAGAAAATGACACCGTTCCACCCGGCATATTCGCTCTCGCGCATCAGCGCGCCGAGAACGGAGACATAGAAGCGGTTGAAGGAGGCGTAGTTGTGACGGAGGTAATCGGCGGTCGTGATGGGCATCAGGGCGGCGAAGAGCCACGGGGCGACGGAGCTCGTCTGGATGCCCGAAATGTAGAGCCACAGCGTGAAGAAGCCGATGGAGACGTGCAGGACCTTCCTCGGCACCTCGTGCTTGTGTACAAAGGTCCGCCATTTCCTGTGGATGGGTATCAGGCCCAGCGGGCTGGGGCTTCGACTGAAGTCCCGCCAGCTCCAGCCGGCAGGCGCGGCCGATGGCGGGGCCAGGTGGCCGTTGGCGGTCGGGGCTTTGCCGTTGATGTTGCCGTTTGGTTCGCCGTCGACGACGGTGACGTCGTTGGTGATGGGCTCGCTCGGGATGACGGGAGATTTGGCTCTCTTGGTGGTCTGCGGCTTGACCGAAGTCATCTGGGTGATTCGGCGGGACTCGATGGGTGAGCGGCTCCTCGTGCGCGACCTGCGCGTGGTCGGCGGCTCGTATGCATCCTCGTCGGGGCGCTCCGTCAGGGGTTGGGGTGTGGCACGGCGCTTCTTCGCGGCGGACCTCGTGACAGGGCCAAAGTAGTTGTTGTCGTGGGAGGCGGCATCGATTTCCGAGGGTGTCGGGCTGGGGGAGATGACGCGCGGGGTGGAGGGGACAGCGCGGACGGAGGACATGATGGTGCAAGAGAAGGGCGGGAGAGCAGGACAGGCGACTGCTCCCGTGAAGATGGGTTGAAGGGACGGCAAGATGAGTCGGAAGGGCCAAAGGGTGGAGGAGTGGAGGTGGTGTCTTTCTCTTCTAGAGAGGCGGGAGTCGTGGGGGGCCAGGGCGGCGGCGTCAGCGGCGCGGGCGTGAGTGTCGACGAAACGCGAAAGGCAAGTATAATTGCGGCTATGCTGGGCTTGGGATTCGAGTTCGGAGGCTACTTTGGTTATTGGATCCAGGTTGTTGATGTTTAAGGATGCAGCAGAGAACAACTCCGCCGCATGGTGTGCCGGGCTTGGACGGAGGAGAAAAGGACCACGAAGACATGCGGTCGGTCAGCAGACAGCGTGACATGTGGTTTAGGACGAGGAGTTTGGGCCGGATCGTCGGAGTCTTGTTGTGCTGCGAGTCCAGTCCAGTGCTAACTAATGCTTTGCTGTGATGAGGATTTTTCGCCGAAGAAAAGTACCGAGTACTTTGGGCGACGCAGGTATCCAGACAGTGTGTGAGAACAACCGCACTGCTCTCTGGTTGAGCCCTGTTCTTTACCTGTCTAGGTATCTAGGTACCGTACCTTGCCTTGGGTAGGTAGACAGGCAGATAGGTAGGTACCTTGGGTAGGCATGAGTCGAGTCGTACGTACACTTGCACTTCGACAAGACGTAGGTCCTGGCTGAGGTACGCGCCGGTATCCAAAGCGGTCCCTCGTAGGTAAACCTCGTAGGTACGATATTTCATTTTCCGACGTGTTTTTTTTTCTCTTCTGCCAAATATTAAGCATCAACCAGCATCCGTATGGCCTAATCATCTGTGAATAGATAGATAGCTGGCTTTAAGAAACCCTCCTACAGTCTTGATAGCCTACACCACAGTGTGCCGAGTCTGACTGACCAGCGCCCCGAATCCTACCTCCATATCCGTACATACACTACAATACAGACCTATAGTTTACCTACCTACACCCAGCTCGCAGGGATCCTTGGTGCAGTCCATTTTGCGGTGGGGCTCCTTTTTGAGTGCAATTGTACACACGCTGTGAAAATGGGCTACGAATACCTCCATCAGGCATTGCATGTGAAGCCGTCTCCGGCCATCCCGCCGGTTCCATGTCATTCTCAGGCGGGAGAGTCCACCGTCTTTCCCGCTCCCATGCACGTTAAAAACTACTATAGTAATTTAGTGTACAGTATGTATGCTATACCACACGGGAGAAGGAGGTTTTTTTTTTTTTTTTTCCCTTTTTTTTCCCTCTCTTCCTAGATTCCCACACCGCCCTTGTCGCGCTGGGGTTGCGCAAAATCAACGGGCTGAGAGTTTGCGTCTGTGCTTGTGCCACCACGAAATCCGTGGCTCGGAGTGGGTGGCTGGATGAGAGCTGGGCGGTAGACAGCATCATACTCCGTAGTGTACCACTCTTTGGCTCTGTCCGTGGGCGGTCGGACAAAACATGGCGCCAAGGCGACTTTGAAGGCTGTCACTTGGATGTCATGTCCGAAGGGGGTGGAACAGATGGATCGATTATCGATAACGACCAACGCATCTTATCGATCAGACAAGCTGATAGTGAGTGAGTGATGAGACAAGCTGATAATGACCCCCCTAGTTAACCTGACAGTGGATCTACTTCGATAGCCGGATAAATGACATATTCCGTACCCGAACCACTCCTACTCTACCTATCCCAAATAGGTACCAACCCTAGCCTGTTTATCAGGATGATCCACTGTCAGGTCAACTAGGGGGGTCATTATCAGCTTGTCTGATCGATAAGCCCGTCTATCGATAGCGATACGACAAAAAAAGTTCTCGGCCGGACCACTATCAGCCCCTCCAGCTCGGACGGCATCATCCAAGTCATCTGCGGCGCTTTCGGAAACTCTGGCTGATCTCAACCAATTTGCTTGCGATTCCTGTAGAAGCCAATCAATCCGGCTTTCACGATGACTCCCCCCGAGAAGAAGAAGGATCCCAGGTCCTGGCGAGGACTCACGCCCCCTCTGGCCGAGTGCGAAAGCCCACCACCCTTCCACCACCTACCTGCGCGCCCTCTGCTAACATACCTAATCTTGGCTCAGATGGATCCTCGACTTCGTTTCCAGCCAGGGCTTCCAGCGCATGACGCCTGTTCAGGCAGCATGTCTGCCACAGTTCCTCGGGAACAAGGATGTCGTTGTCGAGGTAAGCTCGACGCCGCCCGCGAGAGACGGGACCTTGCTTGGACTGACAACTAACTTATGCAGGCCGTCACAGGCAGCGGCAAGACGCTTGCCTTCCTTCTTCCCATCGTCCAGAAGCTCATGCGCCTCGATGAACCTACGAAGCGCGGCCACGTTTTCTCCATCGTCGTCTCCCCCACCCGCGAACTTGCCATTCAGATCCATGCCGTCCTCCAATCCCTCGTTGGCTTCCACCCCCCGTCCGCCGAGATCCTGCCCTTCCTCAAGGGGGATGAGAAGCGCCCCGACACCAAGGTGCCCGTCATTGTTCCCCAGCTGCTCGTCGGCGGAACCACTACGACTCAGCAAGATCTGAGCTTCTTCGTCAGACACGCCCCCAACGTTCTGGTCTCGACACCGGGCAGACTCGTCGAGCTGCTCGCCTCCCCACACGTCCGCTGCACACAATCGTCATTCGAACTCCTGGTTCTCGACGAGGCCGACCGTCTGCTGGACATGGGTTTCAAGCAAGATATCCAGAGGATCTTGGGATACCTTCCCAAGCAGAGAAGAACCGGCCTATTTAGCGCTTCCGTTTCCGAAGCAGTCTCCCAAATCATCACTGTTGGGCTGAGGAATCCTGTCAAGATTGCGGTAAGGGTCAAGAGCCTCAGGGACGGAGGAATCATCGAGGACCGGAAAACGCCCGTCAGCTTGCAAATGTCCTATCTCGTCATGCCGGCAAGCCAAAAGCTTCCGGCGTTGGCCAAACTCTTGGAAAACCTGAGCCCGCGACCGCAGAGGAGCATCGTCTTCCTGTCAACGTGCGCCGCTGTCGATTACTTCCAGCATCTTCTCCCTACCATCATGCCCTCTGGTTTCACGATAGTCCCTCTTCATGGAAAGCTTCCCCCCAAGGCCAGAGAAAAGAGTTTCTCCAAATTCGTCAACTCGGTGTCGCCTTCCGTCCTGATTTGTACAGACATCGCAGCAAGGGGTTTGGATATCCCGCAGGTAGACTTTGTCTGCCAGATCGACCCTCCCTCAGATCCCAAGGTCTTCATTCACAGAAGTGGGCGCGCGGGGAGGGCCGGCAGGAAGGGTCTCTCGGTCGTCTTCCTGCAGCCCGGCCACGAGGAGGACTACATCCCCTTCCTGGAGGTCCGCAAGACCCCCATCTTCCCCCTCACGAAACCTGAGATAGTCGTCACCGAAGAGGAGGCCAACGCCGTCTCAGAGAAGTTCCGCGACGTCCTCCGCAGCGACCGCGCCTTCCATGACAAGGCCCAGCGGGCCTTCGTCAGCTGGGTACGCAGCTACAACGCACATTTGACGACTTCCATCTTCCGTACTAAGGATCTCGACTGGGCTGACCTCGGCAAGGCGTGGGGCCTGCTGCGACTACCGCGCATGCCCGAGACCAAGAAGTGGGAGGGTGACAAGTGGCTCGGGAATGAGGGCTTCGACTGGGACAACTTTTCCTATAAAGACAAGACCCGTGAGGCGGCGAGGTTGGCGGCGATGGAGGCCGAGCGTAACGGCGAGAAGGCGGCGGCGGCGGACGAGGTCAAGCGCAAGCGTAAGACGAACGAGGCGTGGAGCAAGCAGACGGAACAGGAGGGCGTGCGGGCGGAACGCCGCGAGAAGAGGAGGCGCAAGAAGGAAGCCGAGCGCATGTCGGCCATGACGGAGGAGGAGAAGATCAAGGCCATGGAGCTGAACGAGATGATTGCGGAGATCAGGAGGAAGAACCAGGCTCAGACGGCTGCCGCGGCGGCGGGAGGGAAGAAGGACGACGAGTTTGATGGGTTTGACGATTGAAGCGCCATGTAATACTACCTAGGTACCTATGTACCTGTGTTACCTACCTGTGTACGTCCAAGAGCGCGGTTCGTCCCGTGTCCCCATGTGGGATCGCGACTCGAGTGGAGGTTGTGGATGCGATACCCCCCGAATCCTGTTATTTTTATTTTCATTTTCTGGGTCCAAGACGAAGCGATCTCGCGAGATTCCCCCTCCGCCTGACCCGTCGCTGGCCTCGTCGCCGACCTTTCGACCCTGCCTCTGGTGTTTCCACAGCGGAGACGCCAAAGAAAAGACCGTGAGCCAAAAGAAAAAATCACTCATTCTGTCCAACAACCGTTTCTCAGCTGCAACTGACGGCAGTCTGTGGAGAACAAGTGCAAGCACGGTAGCTCAGGGGTAGAGCGCTGGGCTCATAACCCAGAGGTCCCTGGATCGAAACCAGGTCGTGCTATATGTATTTATTTTTACTCGTGGCCCCTTTTTGGCCTTCCGGGTCATAATGTGTATGTAGAAACCGCTCGAATACAGCTTTGCCTCCCGTCAACTCCGCCACTCAACCGTTGACCAGCATGTTTATGGCTGCTGGCTTTCTTGTAGCTCTTGGTACTTTTCGAATGCCGAGTGACGACGAGTCACATCATAGAGGCGACTTTCTGGTGATGATCGAACGGAAGACCGTTTATTCGCAGAATCCCCCTTCCAGAACTTGTTTTCATTGGAGCTAAGCAAGCTAAAGCTATCCAGGGCCAGCCTAGAAGTCGCCGATGTTCCGTCTCGTCGTCCCGAATATTCCAACTGTGGTCTGCCAGCTCATACTGCTGAAAACTCCGCAGCCCAAAAAGAAGAGCAGCATCACCTACCCAGCGCTTGAGGATTTCAGATTTTGCAACTGATCCAACCGTTAAACACGAAGTACTGCCTACATATTGTATGATTGGCCGAGGCCGGTATCTAAAAAGGTAAACCGAATGTGGCTGCAAGTATGAAGAAATACAATTGGTCAGTTCCGATATCTCGATTGCCATCCCCAGATAAAATAGGTGGCGTGGCACAGCAGGCAAACTGCCCTCGGACTGCAAGGCAACAAGCGGCCCGTATACACGCCGCATCAATCTTGCCGTTGTGCCGTATTCCACGCCAACAATGATTGGATCAAGCCGGTTCCTGGAATTGCGTTGGCCCTGTTGGGCGGACGGATCCAGCCACCGACTTGTCCGCTGCCCCAATCAGTCACGTTGATGGCTCAGGCAGGCACTATCATGAGTGGTTCAATCCGCAGTCCGAAGACTCCTGCGCCGTTGTAAAAGAAACAATAGAACTGTCTGCCTCTTCAGACCCCGCCCAATGATGGGTTTATGTGCAGATTCAAGATGGGGAATGCGCTTATTCGCTGGTTCCTCAGTCTGAAAACCACGACTCGGATATGACGGGCGAGGATTTGAAGCCATGGGGCTTGATTTTTAAGTGATATCCATCTACTCGAGAACTGGCGACGCTCTTGTAGCACCTAATGTTCAAAATCAACACAGCTCCCACTGCCTTCAATCCAACCCAGCAGGCTCAGACTATTCATTAGAGGTTCATCAGGAGTTCCGTCATCGTGTTTGATCCGTCTTCGCCATGGAAGTCAGCCTCGAGGCCATAGTAGCCATCGTTTCGCTTGTGGTAGGACTTCCGCCTGCATTATTCGTGTTCTCGCGGTGCCGGCTTGGCAGACGACGCAGCCAGATAGAACGTGAGTCATATGCCTCCGGCACCCATACCTCTCCCACTTGTACGCTGACTTTCCCTAGAACATCAACAAAACACATCAAACAAGCTGACGTCGTTCGAGACGCTTCCTCGAGAAGAGCTCATGCTGTTGTCAAGGTCGACACTCCCCGTTAGAGTATGGTCG
This sequence comes from Colletotrichum somersetense, assembly GCA_030867255.1. Taxonomy (NCBI): domain Eukaryota; kingdom Fungi; phylum Ascomycota; class Sordariomycetes; order Glomerellales; family Glomerellaceae; genus Colletotrichum; species Colletotrichum somersetense. The sequence continues at coordinate 52,288 of MU843450.1, read as the reverse complement.
TTTGCTGAATACCGGATGGACTTGGTGCAAAATCATCCTATGATGTTTCCATCGCAGCAAACAACCGGGTTGAGGGGTCATGACTTTGGCCACCGGCGTGGTGGAAACCCATAATAACCCGATAGAGAACGAAATAGGTGGGACAAACAATTCACAAGCCTATGTCTAGCTATGTGGGAACCGGGAAACCATGCATTGACCAATATATGTCACACAGCTGCTGCTTGTCTCTGCTGGTTCTGGCCAAACGAGAAGCTCAAACTTTTCCGTTGGCTGGAAGTCTAGAAGCATTTATCCATTAGTATTTGTGCATTAATCAAGCAATCGAGAATTATACTGCATGTAGGCTTTGGGCCGGACATCGCGTTGGTTTCGGTGGTTTCGTCACCTCGTTGGAGTCGTCTTGCGGAAAGAAGAGTTCGTGAACACGTGAGAAGGCAACGGTGTCAACAGAGTCTTGACTCTTGTCCTATGTCTATGTAAAACCTTGAGCACGCACGTAAATGTGAGAGAAGATTGACGTGACCAAGGCAAGCCAGGCGTTATGAAACGGCCCAGTGACACTATCGATCCAGTGACCCTTATTTCTCATCATGAGCAACTGCGGACGTCTAACGCAGACAGCCGTTTGTCATTGCGCTCGTTATGGAAACCACCCAAAATTACGATTTCAGTCCATCTGTAACCGTATAATGGCTCTGTCTGCTGTTCCAGCAAATTATCGTCCTGTCTGAGTTGGCTATGGCGGTAGCAGTCGCATTTTAAAACGGAACATCTCGCCGTACAATACTTGAGGAAAGAACTCAAGGGGTTTTATACACTTAGGACTTCTCTTCACAACAACCAGTAGATGGGTCAATTTGACCAGACAATGCAATCTAGGAAGCCCACGTAGAGCCGCGTACGGCCATTGCACATCTGGATCCTTGTCCGTCTTTCGGATATGCAGTTTTAATGGCGTCGTATCGCAAGTTTCCGAGCTTGGTATCTGAGCCATCGTAACCTTCAATAGAAACCATTCTTCCACGCAGGACAAGTGCGGATCAAAACACGTACGGAACACGAGGCGGAGACAAGTTTTATGACCATCGCATAGGTATTTTTAAAGGAGTGGCCGTATTAAGAATCCACTCCAACATTATGATGCAAATCTATGGACTCAATGGCCGGAGCAAGTGCCCCTGAGAAGAAGAGAAACCAAGATATAAATGCCTGAAACGATCACGCAGATAACTACTTGAAACTGGCCTACACCCAGAAATGTTGACCAGGTGAATGGCACATTTGCCAGAGGCAACAGTTTTGCCGAAGATTAAAGAGGCAGAATACCGTTTTCACCTGTGGGGAAGTAACATGATAGTCTCTCGTCAATCCGCGTGCACACAACCGAGCAAGTCTAGAAGGAAGAAATTTCGAGGCCAAATAGCAATGGAAACCCTCACTGGCCTTTATAGTTTCTTGTCACCTATATTATAGCCATTGAACTCATAGCTGAGCTCCGCAGTCAGTGCATAGACGTACATATGGTTTACCACAGCTTGGTCGGGAGACAAGACGCTTCACCTTCTTCTTATCCGTCAGCCGCGGACGGAAGCTACATCGAAGGGTAAGCGTATCTTCAACGCAACATATTTTTTTGGTTCCCATTGTATAGTTCCTGCCTAGACGGGAATATATGCCCCAACCAAAATTTCTCGCAAGCTTGGAAGAATACACAAGAATGCACAATGCGATGCGCATGGTATCGTCGGCGAGGGACCCCCACGACAACAAGGCCTGCATTATCTCCATCAAGCCAGGACTTATCTACCAATCACTCGTATATACGTACGGATACACGATAGACGAGCAAAGAACAAGCCAAGCAGCGACGGCTTTAAGCTGGTCGTATACCTGTATCCAATCATGACAATCGGGACAGACATCAGAGCCATCTGCAGCTGCGCTCGTACAGGGGGGGACGACTCACGAGGGCATCCCTCACAGGCTTCGGCATGGTGGTGGCTATTGCAACATCCAACCAAGGTCTAACCACGCCCGATCAGGTAGGTGAGAGATGCCTTTCTACAGGTTGTCTTCCGCCAGGTTCAACCTCCTCTGCCGCACCACGTGCAGTTACTCTCCGCCCTTGACAACGAAACGACGAGTGCTGCGGGGCGACAGCCGTGTTTCGTTTTGCATCTGGATGGTAGCATCAGAGGTTTGAACCACAGGATTCCGCATCCCCATCCAATCCATTTCGGTACCAAGCTTCATGGTCGCCAGACGGTCTAGGCACTCGCCAACGACACCGATACTCTCCGACAACCAAGGCACGCCGCTTGACGGCCTCGCTTGGGCGACCAACGGCGAAACGACTTCCCGTTTGAAGTACCCGGTGATCGGGTGATGATGATGAACTCGGATGAACACCACGACGGCAATGTTTCTCGAATCCGCAGCTGTTTCAAAGCCCACGAGGCAACCACGGCTGATCGCTCGCCATTTTTCTCCGCTCTCACGAGCCGCCCACCCACACTCCCACCATCTTTGGTGGGGTTTGTCCGGATGCGACGTGGCGGAGGAAAAGGAAATCCGGCATCTCGGCCACTTACATAGTCGAGTACGCCTCACCGTCTACTTTCATATCTTTCGCTCTATCTATGGGTTGGGACCCGTGCTAGATTCGAATCCGATCGCGGAACCTCCCCCCCGCCCCCGTTCGGAGCCTTCCACCAATTCTCCGGTAGTTAGGCAGATAAAGATCTCCTTGCCGGTGAGCTTGCTCGCCTGCTGGTGTCGTCCTACCGCAAAACCACCACGGATTATGGCCCAATCCCAGTCCACCTTGTGAATCATGCTGCACCACAGAAAACGACTCCGCCTTGGGGAGGGGAAGGGTTTCTCGCCTTCTTAATCGGGGAGTCTCTTCGTGACCGCTGTGACCTGAGTTGATGTCTCAAAGGAGAGAAAAGTAGGGGAGAGAGAGGGAGGGAGGAGAGGGGGGACAGGTCCGCAGTGGTTCGTCCGAGGTGAAATTCCCAATCCTCCTTCCGAGACAAGAGCGGTGAAGCTGAGGAACCGGTTCGCGCCCATTTAGATAGGCCCAACCTTAAACCCACCGTCGCAGGTTGCTGACGCGCACCCCCCGTCTCTCTCTCTCTCTCCTTGTATCCTTTCGAAAAAGCCTGCAGAAACTTTAGTGAAGCTCCCCAACAGCCCCGGCCATAAATCACAAACGACTATAATATCTGGTTCGCGCAGTATATGCCGGTCAAACGCTGCATACAGCAGGCCACTGAGACAGGCGAGCTGCAGGCCGCCTGTCAAAGCGGCAGTGGGTTTGGTCGGATAGGAGGTGGATATGCCCTGCCTTTCTGTTCGTCACTGCGGCGGACTCGTGCGAGCTAATACCTACCTACATACCTTGCAGCGACAGGCTCGGATCAGGACAACGTTGCGTGAGCCCGGCGCCGGTCTCGATTAGACTCTCTTTACCCTTGACCCCCCCTGGCAGTGAGATCTGCCGATGTAGGTCCCAGCCCATCCGCGCTCGCTGTCGTCAGTCTCTCTTCCTAGTCAGGTTTATTTTCATGGCTGGTCATCTGCTACAAATTGCAGAGTAAGATGTAAACTACGTTGCGAGAGAGCAGGGCCCGGGCATGGCATACACTAGGTATTAATATGCCGTCAATCGATTCCACAGCGGCAGATTGACGCACCCCATGTCGAGATTCTGCGTAGTCAGCTGGGCTCCAGCTCTCTTCCTTGTCCCGGCGGTATTAATGTGCCACCCGCTGCAACCCATGGCCGCCCGGCACCCATCCCCTCTCTAGTTTGCTGCGGATAGTAGCCTCGATGATGTGTGTCTCGCCGGAGGAATAACACTCGTTTGCTGAGATCTCGCAACGAGCTTCCAGCATCCGTCTGGCACCAGGACGAATGACGGTGTGTGCATGGCAGCGGGCAAGGTTACACCGGCTCTCTCCCGCTTGCTATTTACCCCTCGGCTGCTTTGCATCCATCGTGAAGCCTCCCCTCCGACCCACCGTCCACCCTTAGCTTGCAAGTGACGAGAGGTGCTGCGCAGCCTAGTAGTAATGCGACCGCTCAGCAGGATGCAACCTGAGGGGAATGGCCTGGTTGCAGACCAGACCCCCTTTTCGGCGAGGTGCGCAGGGCGTACAATGGCACGTGCTGTCTTCATTTCACAAGATTCCATGTTATTTGATGCGTCTACATGAAGAAAAGAGTTCTCGCAGTGCATTGGCATGATTCGTTGATGTGAGAACCTTTGCCTCGCGCACGAGATCAAGCAGGATTTTGGTCGATTTCTCAGGTTTGAAGAGAGAGGGTGATATGCACCCACTGTGTGGCAGAAGGGGAGATTTCCAGCACTCGTTGTAGGCAGCACGATCGCGAGATGCCGGAGATGCCTGGACGACAAGCAGTGGCATAATGCCGCCTGGCCTCGCGGAAGAAAGTTGTCGGCCAATGCCGAGACCTTCGGGTGGGAGGATTTATTTGTTCTCATAGACGGCCGCTCACTCTGGACAGACATGGGTAGGTATGTCAGGCCTCCAGGGCTTGCCCTTGTGCATCGATTCACGAATGATCTGTGCGTACCAAGGGAGACAACAACGAGATGGATTTCGGGCGCCGATGCATTGTGCCTGCAATCAGCCCCGAACCTCCCTCTTGCCAGGTAACGGCAGTCAAGGCGTTGGAAGCCCTGGAAAACAGGACGCACATCAGGGTTTGAGAGATTGCCAGTGCTTTTCAAGATGTGATCTTGGTTCCAATCTAGACCGTAGCTTGTATACCGAGCAAAAGACCCCCCCCCTCCCATAGTTCCTGACCGCAGTGCTGTCTGTCGATGCTCGGTTGACTCGCGGTGACTGCGGCTAAAAGACTTCAGGACCACTATTTTGAGAGCCACAGGAACCAGGAAGGATCACTTAAACTGTATTCGTAAATCCCAATGCTCTGGGTCTGCATGCCGTGAAACATGCAGCCACAGGCACAGGCAGTCTCGGAATCAACGCCTCAGTACTAGCATTTGATGTCTTCCCCTATTCGGAACGTTGCCGTGGCCGCTGGCCAAGTGACGAGAAACCACACGCAGTGGAAGAAGCTGGTTGATGAAGTTGTGCGAACGGGACGCCTCCCTTTCTGGACGGCTTAGTTGAAGGCACGCCGCCCCGGTCGCCGCAGGCTTTGCCGTGGCTGCTGGTGGTGGCTATCGCCGTTGGCCCCTGCGCCAATTTCCGACCCTGGTCGTTGCTCATTTAACAGTGTGATGTAAATGTATGAAGGAATTCTGGCGGCTGGCGGAGACGCCGCGTATTTGGCGTCGATGGCTTTTTGGTACGGATATCCGATCCGTACTCTATACAGGATCCATAGGTGCGAAGGCCCATTGTCTGTTGATACGGCTTCTCAGCCTCAGTGAGAGCACATAAACTACAAGTCGTGCAAAGCCTGCGATGTTTGTGTACAAAACTAACTTAAAGCCCAGTTTTTGCACACGTTGTGGCTGTTTCTTTGATGATCCTTGTAGCTCTTGATTTGGCGCCACGCGTGTTTGGGCGACAGAGGCCATGTTGGCTCGCCAGAATAGATAGATACCCTTGTAGCCTGAGGAGCTAATCATGCTTATTAGTTTATAGTAGGTACTCCATCACGGTCCATTTTGTGAATTTCAGAGGCGTGGGGGCGGCATGCATCAACTGGCACATTGGTCAACCAGCCTCACTGCACTTGTCGTTCCTTGACCAGATGCCAGGGGAGAGGCTTGCTGAGCGACCCGGTCGCTGTGAGTCTGCGGGGTACCTATCTTCTATCTGTATCTTCGTCTCTTCTTCCAGCGATCCCCTGACAAGTGACAATCGATTAAGAGCCGCTTTGGATACGTACCTCACTCAGTAAGAGTACCTAGCCATTGATCGTCGTCTCATGACGCGAAAAAGAGGAATACCTAGGGCACCGTCCACTGATATTCTCTTATCTTTTCCTCTTTTGATGGACAGCGTAGTTTACCAAGCACAACGTGCTACCAGGCAGTCTCCGGTGCCGAACTGCGCTTGCCACGGAGGCTTCTCGAGGCAAGACGACGGTGTAAGGCGGCGAGCTGGCGAATTTGCGAAAACTAGGCACCGTGATCTGTGACCATCTCTTGCAGATGCGGACAGGGAAGGGCTGCCTGGTGGAGATTGATTGGTGGGCATGACGAATTATCGACAGGCTACAGAGTGCAATGAGCGAATATTGTACAGACAGATGCAGATGCAAGGAAATGGTGGGTGACTTTGCTGCCATAGGTAAACTAGGCAGCTTGCGACAAGCCTTGTGCGCATCCTGATAGGGTGCTAAGTACAGAGTACTCTCTCTCTTTCTACGCCGCGCCTTCCCCCTTTTCGGGGCAGACGACAGGAGCAGCCTAAGGAATACCTACCTAGGTAGAGGCAGGACGGAGAAGCTATTGGTCAGATCAGCCATAGAGGCAGGCAGACGACACGAACATGGAATGCAACTCTTTAGTATCCGTGCTGTGCGTGCCTTGCTCTAGATTAATTGAGACTCGGACATGTAACGGGTCACGTCGTTTGAGCAATGAGGTTCTTGGTGCTTGGGTGCGTCGTTTCAATTCTAGACCCGCTTAACCACGGAGGCCCTGAACGCCTGTTTGATGGCGACGAGTAATGTGGGGGGAGGAGAGAAAGAGAAAACAAGAAAGACACGCCCGGCCCTCGGCGTGCGTACGTGCTGGAGTCAGCTTTTGCCAGAAGCAGGGCTTTGATTGATTCCCTCGTCCTTGTCTCGCCGTCTCGCTTCTGAAGTCAAGTCGCTTCGTCTCGCTTTCTGGGTCGGTAATTAGTCGTGGTAACCAGGAGGTTGGGTGCAGGACATGACATCAACCGGGGATAAGGATTCCGATGCGTGGGACTGCTGTTGGCCATGGCGTCGATGTTGTGTCTGCGGTTTAGCTGTCGGTCTGTCTGTGCCCCTCTCTCTGTAGGTAGGTATCTGCGCCGTGGACGGCACGGCAAAGCGTCAAAAGTCATGCCTGTACTGCGGATGCTTCGAGCAGCCGTGACCAAGCCACGAAGGCGATGAAAGCATCCGGACGCCGAAAGCCAAATCAGTGGCAGTCACGTCAAATCTTTCCGGTCGGGTGGTGCGAGGTCGGATGGGCAGGGTGAGAAGGAACACTCCCTGCGTCAAGGCTGGGGGAAATGAAAGGTAGCGATGCATTGCGGGTGCCGTCCCGTTTCTTTCGCCATGCTGGCAGAACATACGATGACCGAGATGCACATGACATGGGGAAGCCAAAGTAAGGCAAGCAAGGAACGCCTCCGTCACATGGGTGGGTGGTTGTGCGGTGCAGTGCGGTACAGTGCAGCACGAAGCAGTACACTAAATAATGAGAGACGACGCGGGAAGGAAGGGCGGGTGAGGACCATTTTTGCTCTTTCCCTGCGTTGCGAGTTGAGTTGTACTGTATTGTATGTACATGTACGCTGTGTATTTGGGTCGAGGGCCAGTCCAGGCCAGCGTGGTCTCAAGTCGGCCGTCCGATGTCAGTTTGCTTCGCATGTATAGTGGTTTGTTTACTCGAAGCTGACACCGAACCCATGCATCGGTTCGGGCAGCAAGCCGAAGGCGCTGCATTCTAATGACTGAGAGATACCTACTTCGTTCATGTGGTGGTGAGGCCGCACGGAGAGGGGGAGGAGGAGGAGCAGCAGCGCTGCGCTGCGGTCACAAGCAAGATTGATTGTAAACTAGCTCAGTACGCATAGATAGATATACTTGCGTACGCACATGGGTTTCTGCCTGTATCTGCACCTACGACATCGCAGTGTACACCTTGCTAAAGGTAGACAGGTAGGTAGACAGGTAGGTAGACAGGTAGGTACGATGTACCTAGGTAGATAGGTACACGTGTAGATGGCGCAACAGTACGGATACCCAGGAAGGTGATAAGTACTGTACCGGGACCTACCTAGGTACTAGGGATCGTCCAATCCTTTTTTCTTTGGTTGGTGGGTCTTGCCCTTACACAAAGGACTGCAGTGGACTAGGGGGCTCTAACCGTGCGCGCGGTACGTCGCCGCTAGCAACAAGCAAGACCCAACGACTCTCAGAAACCGTGGCTGGCGCCGCCCCCCCGCCTTCTCTCCCCCTCGCCGTTGCTCTCGCTGCACTTTTCCCTGGGCCACATACGGATACGTGCCGTCCGAGAGTGGCTGTTTGAGCCAACCACAACAGCGGGACTTGGGCATCCTGGGAAGCAAAACATTAAGCCTACGGGGGGTACGTATCCACCCGGTCGCCGGCCAAAGGATCTCACCATTGGTAGTCAGTTTTGCTACTTGCGCAGTCGGTCGGTGCCATGTGAGTACCCATACGATGCACTAGTACGCATGCTGGTACCTTGCCAGGGGGACATTGGCGCATTGCAGCACCAAGGCGGCCACCACGCGCTCCTGCGACTGGCACTTCGCAGTACATGATGTACACTAGTGGTGTAGTTTACATGGATGGTAGTGTCCTGGGATGGACAGAGCATTACCTTGGTGTGATTGCTGCTTTCGCTGTCTTCAGTGCCGTGTGCCCTGTGTATGGTCCTTCCTGGTTTTGCTCAGACGGAACAAGAGGTTGTTGTCATGTCAGTCCTTGTATGTCGGGTCCATATCGCCTATATTATGCCGTGCTCTGTCATGCTCTTTTATGCCCTGCTCTGCTCTGCTCTGCTGTGTGCCGGCTGATGCTATTGCTTTCGCTACCTTAAGATGACCAACACGACGGTCCGTTCGTTGGTTGGACGATGGATGGTGAGTGATGACTGACATGGGCCGCCCGCAGCACTCTACTCCAGTTAGTGTATCTCTCTACAAAGTAAGGTACAGGACTACAGTTCCTACCTACTATGCCTACCCAATTACAGCGTAGGTATGTCGCGCTCCCCACTTGCCATTGACCAACCATGCCATGTAACGCCCCCTCTCCCCTGGCTTCCTCCAAGCCTCCAATGCCCTTCCCTGCTCGCCTTTGTTACTCTTTTTGCCCCCTGCCCCTGGCATCCCCACCTAGGTACCGGGCAGAGGACGAGAAGCAGACACGACTGAGCGAGGGAACAGGACAGACAAGTAAAGTAGGTAGGGGCTGTAGGTACGATGTAAACTAGGTAGGTAGGTACACTCGCTATTCGTACCTACCTAACTACGTACGCTATGTGCACGTGGACGTGCTTCTTCCTTCCTGTACTAGTAAGGTTACCTACCTATCTACCTACCTACCTAAGTATCCGTAGTTTACATCAAATGCAGTCTCACGGGCCACCAAAATTCACCTGGACTGCCCCATTTCCCGGTCCCGTTCCTTACTGCACATATCAAATCCATCTGTGTGTATACATCCTTGCCATTTTGTTCTGGCATGGCCCAGCCTGGCCTCTTGGTCGGTAGGCACCGTCCAGTCCATCCCATCCATCCATCCCATTGCTTGCTTGCTTTTCTGTCTACTTTCGACTCACGCGCTCACACTTTCAACACTCGCTCTCCCCCTCCCACACACATACCCTCTCTCTGTCTCTCTCTTCTTTCTCACATCGCATCGCATCGCATTGCATCTTTGCTTTCTCTCCTTCCGCAATTCCGTTTCTCCCAGTTCCTTCCCCCCCCTTCGACGACCTTGACCTCGCCCGAGACGCCCCGCCCATTGGACGACGCACAACGCTGGATGGAATAGATACATACGAACGAGCGACGTCCTTCTCCTCCAAATCTCAACCCTTTATCTCGCGCCCCGGCCTGTCTTGTTCCTGTCCCGGTGTCGAAACGCATTGCAATCTCCCGCTCACACCCAATTCTTGTTTTAAGATCTCGGCATCTTTGGACTATGCCCGTTGGACGCTTGTGCCTGCCTCTGCGTCTCCGATTTTGACACTGAACTTTGATTCCAACTTCGTCTTTGTCACTGTCTCTACTAGTTGCGAAACACTGCTACCGTTGCTCCCGCCGCCGCCGCCGCTGCCATTGCTTCTTTATGGCGTCAAAACGTACGTTACACACATTATGCACCCTGAGCTCATCTTTTCTTCCGAGCGTCAGACCCAGATGCGGACTTGGACTTGGGCTGGTCCCTGGATCACACGGACCCTCCACGGCCCAGTTCGACATCTAGTGAAGCACCACGAGCCCCCTTCGACGCCGGGTCCTACGTCCGGAGCCTAGAGCCCTGGCACACAAATGCGCCGCTCTTGCCTAAACTGCCTACCTACCCACCTTGCCGTCTCTTTCCCTTGCAATAAGCCTCATCTTCCCATTCGTTACCTTCGTCACCCACTCAACATTGTCTGACTACACACATATCCATCTTGCTGCGAGTGTAAACGAAGCTGACCGAATGCCTTAACGAACAGTTACCTCAGCGAGCACCACCCGCTGCCCGCATCTGTAAACCGAGACGCGCGCAACACCGGCCATGGAGGCCACCGAACCGCGGTCCTCGCAAGACCGACCCGGCTTCAGCGTGCGCTCTCTCCAACGCGACCAGCCTCCGCGGAGCCCATTGAGCTCCAGAGGCTTTGTCATCCGCGGGTCGAGACTCGGAGGTTCGCCAAAGTCGACGACTGGAGGGGCAAAGGAAGTACAGAGTCCCACTGCTGGAGTGGGAGCAGGGTTTGGAGGGAAATGGACCACCAAGGCGCGCCTGCCGGCTTCTTCATCAAAGCCAATTGTTCCGGCGGCAGAGAGGATGTCGGGGGAGAGGAGTCAGACCCCTACGCGTCGTATGAGAGCAGGTAGCTCTGTTGATGATAAATTCGAGATCGCCCCAGACGGAAGTTCTGCTGGGCGTGACGGAAGACAATTCACCGTTGCCAACGTGGGGAACAATGGCCGGATATACTTGAGGTGGGCTTTCCCCTCCTTTGATCGCATGCGGCGACCGTTGGTTGGGTTCGACCCTGCCCGCGTGGGCAGGAATGAAGAGACCTAAATGTAATTTCACCTCTTCCGAAAACGTACTGACAACAAACAGACCGACCATCCGCCCCGCCAACCAGAGATACCCTCAGCCCAGTTTTGTCTTCCCTATAACGCCACCGGGGACAGCGGGCCTCGATGCCTTGACCGAGAAGCAGGCGGACAACGGCGGAAGTGAACTTCATTTGAGCCAGCTGGCCACCACGCCTCCATCTCCCGCAACCGCTGCCAGTCCTCCATCAGGGAGCAGCAGTCGCAACCTTTCCGATCACGCGCCCAGGCCATCTCAACACCGACGTGCACAATCTGACTCGACAATCCATGATGGCGCAACCAACCGAGACTCCGAGGTCGAAGGCTTCAAGATCATCATTTCCAAGCCGGGCGATGAGAAGCGGGCAAAGACGACGGAAGACTTGGGCGCGCCTCAAATCCCCTTGTTAGACATTGAGATTCCCAATTGGAAATTGGGCAACCCGCGATTCACCGCTAGAGGCACTGCATTCTTCAGAGGCTCGAGCTACGCCCCAACAGAGGAGTTTCCGCGCTCAAGCAACGTTTCTTTCCTGCACCCGTCCCAGTCAGGCGAGCCCACCCCCAAATTCCCCGAGTCGACAGCTTCCAAGAAGCTCAGTCCGATCTTGGTTCCTCAAATGCACCTGCCGTCCCAGCAACCCACGAGGTCCGCCGACCCTCTTGATCCACTTTCCATAACAACGTCCCGGCTGCCCGCCGCTCGCTCGACCTACATGTCGACCCATCTGGTCATTGAACCCGGCATGTTTGATGCTCTTACCTTCAAGCCGACATGCGACGACAGATCGATAGTAAGGTACTCGCCGTCCACGGGCGCCGTGACGGCTGCAACGCCCCCCCGCCTCGTCGCCGAATTCACCTCGCCCAGCTTCCTCGACTACGAGCTCATTTCCGACTTTTTTCTCACCTACCGAACCTTCCTAGATGCAGGCGATCTCCTAAAACTGGTCATGGCGCGTCTACGGTGGGCGCTAGACCGAAACGATGAAATTGGCATGGTTGTGCGCGTACGAACATTTGTCGCCATGCGTCATTGGATTCTAAACTACTTCATGGACGACTTTGTGATCGAGTACTCCCTACGCGTGTCGTTTTGCAATATTCTTAATGACATGTACGGTGAGATGTCCTCCGACCCCCAAGGTCGAAAAGTCCAGTTGAAGATCCTTGCCGAACTCAAGAAGTGTTGGCGGCGGGTCTGCGGTCAGTTTTGGGACGGCCCCGAGTTCGAGCCTTCTCTTGGGCCGCATGTGCCGATTGCACCAGGCGGTATCGCCGGCCACCGAAATGCCAACCTGAACCCGTCGTTTTGGGAGAGGGAGCACGCCGCTCCGCAGCTTGACAGTCTCTTTGTGCCAATCATGGAGGACCAAGAACAGACAAGCTTCCGCGCCGAAGTATCGCGCGCAGGTCACCTTGGGGATTCTCGGGTCATGGATGAGAGACCCGGTACACCGGAGAACCACCATGTTCAGGAAATTGACCGAAGAAACGCAGCCTCACCGACAAGCGTCGCCAGCATGGAAGTCATCTCCTGCTCTTTCCCCGGCAAGGCCTCGAAAGCGGCTCAGCACGGTAACAACCACGCACTCGGTGCTCACCCCGTGGCACCCGCCAGCTCGACGTATGCCAACGCGGGACCGGTTGCCACGACACCAAGAGCCTTGGTCGGAAAGCGCGTGCGGGCGGGTCATGGACATAAGAAGAACGCAAGTTTGACGGACTCGCTCAGGGACAAGGAGCACGCCGCTGATAGGACGGGCTCTCAAGACCTGGAATTTTTCATGTCATCGCCATTCGCCGGCAGTCTCGTTCGGGGAAATTTGATGCCACCTGGCCAACCCTACGTGGAGGTCATGCCTTCTAGCTTCGCAGGCGATGCGCAACGGCATACAACCGTCTTTCAGGCGCCCGGGGAACAAAGAAGCGCGTCGGCAATGTCTGGCCAAGGCATGAAGAAGTTGATTGGTAGTGTTCGACGAGCCCTTAGCACGAGAGGGCAGGGTGTCTCGCCCACGCAGGGAAACTTCATCAATATATCTCCCATCGGACCTCGCGGAGCAACGACAAATCGACTTCCCGGGACCGCAATTGTTCCCCAAGCCAGGTCACAGCGCGACGGAAATCCTCCCCCTGTGAGGATCGACCTTTTGGGTGCAGAAACTGTTGAGGATTTCAAGCAGGCTGTCCGAGAAGACACGGCCGCGGATGGTGCCGTCGACAACGGGCGGAGAGAGCACCTAGGGCCAGTAGCAGAAGCCTTGCGCAACGCAATTTCGAGGGGAGTTCTCGACCACCCGGCAGCTCGTGCGGCGTCCTCTTTTGGAAGCATACCGGAAAATAGCATCCTGAGGCCCGACAGTGACATGGCCATCACGACGGGCAGCAAGTCAATTGTCATCGTTGACGACACGATCCCAACCTCCCTCCCAACCATGCATGGTGCCCTACCGGCCAATGATTCTCTCGAGGCGTTTACTGATACCTTTCTGCCAACTGTTGCAGACCCGACGCCACCGAACACCCCTCCCGGCCACCCTCTGGGCACTCCTAGACGGTCATCCTATCTCCTCAATCAACATGTCATTAGGCCTTCCGTTTCTGCGGATCCTTTGCCCCCGTTTGTACCCGACTTGGCAACTTTGGGCAACGGGTCAAGCAGACATCCGTCCATGGGCACTGGTCACCATTTCTCCGACTTTGCTGAGAGAACTTCCAGCAGACACGGCCTGTCGAGATCGGCGAGGAAACACTCCCGACAGAAGTCGAGCAGAACGGTTCGGTCTTTCGATTCGAATCCAATCCGTCGACGCACTGCTTCATTCGGGAGCGCCTTTGACCCTCGTTCGACTCTCAAGAGCTTTGACGCGACTACGTACACGGAAGGCTCAGTTGCCGCCGGCGAACAGGTCAGCCCAGCGCCTCCACCTATGCGCTCGTTGAGACGGCGACCTGGTGGCGACCTGCGGGCAGTAAACAACGTTGGAGATCTGGATACCCTGCCACTACGTAGGTCGCGGTCTGAAGGCTCTCTCACGACTTACTCGGAGTCCCTGCGAAGCTCTTCCTTGGCAAGCCCCAATCAAGATACAAGCACGTTTGTAGATGTTGTTTCGAGCGAATTCTCGCACCGAAACGAAGCGGATCACTACTCACTTGGTGCCATGGCGGAATCATCAACAAAACGACAAGTTTCATTCTTTAGCACGCACTCTTCCAAGCCCATCATGCGCCCCTCCTTCGAGGCAGAGGCACAGAAACTCGCGCAAATTCCTGACGATGAGGATGGCGGCGGTGTGGAATCAGCCTTGCTCAAGTTGGAAGGCAAATACGAGAAGAAGTCTTTCAAACTGTCCATGGAACCCTCAAACGCCCCGCTCCAGGGTACAGATGCTCTCCAGGGTGCAAATGCTCTCCTGGGAGCCAAAAAGGAGCCCGAAGTTGAAAGGCATGAAAAGAGAGAGAATCGCCGGCTGCATGTCGTCGCCGGTGATGCAGTACAGGGGCACCAGGATGAGGAGCACGAGGGCCATCACAGCATACCCGGCATTGCCCAGAGGCCACGTACTGAGGCCAGCTTCTTGTCCAACAACTCTGCAGGGTCGTACTGCTCCATCCCCATCCTGGAACGCGATTTGACAGATGATGGCCGGAGCAAAGTATCCGCCCGGGAGCGGACCAGTATGTCCATCCAGGGACCAGAAGACATGTCACCGGCAGAAACTCCACGGCCCATGTACGGAGGTTCGCTTTACAATTCTTCCTTTGAGTTCATTCGAAAGACCGAGAGCATGGAAAGGATCGATTCGGGCGACCTTAAGGCCCCATTTAGTGAGCCATTGTTCTTGAGGCGGGAGATCGACAATGACGACGATTTGCATTCTGATCTCTCCTCCGAGCTCTCGGCAGAGGTGATCGAACCGGAAGATTTCGCCATGAACCAGACACGGCCTTTGCCCGACCGCAATGCACGACGCAGCGACTCCATCCTAGATTTCGATCCTCGTCCTCTACGGGAGTCTAGTATTGGCAGGTCAGACGGCCTTCCTTCGCCGCCGATGACGCTTGTTCAGGCGCTCCAAATGTCACCCGAAGCAGTCTGTGTTCCAGAGCTCCATGAGGACCAGGTGTACCAGGAAAAGCCTTTGCCGTGGGCCCCTGACGCGACTCAGGCGACCGGAGACCAAGCTAGGTCGTCTTCCGACCCCACTGGTACCTGGGAAGCACTGCGAGGTCAGCCCAAGTACCCGGAGGCGGAACGTGAATCATCCTTGAGATTCTCCGTTCACCTGCCATTCATTCTCGCATTCGACTCGGAGATCCTAGCCCAGCAATTTACATTGATTGAGAAAGACGCGCTCAATGAGATCGACTGGAAGGAACTCATCGACATGGGTTGGAAGAACGCGACCACGAACGATTCGCGATCATGGGTGGACTTCCTGCGCAATGCCGATGCTCACGGCGTTGAAGTCGTTATCGCCCGCTTCAACATTATGGTGAAATGGGCGTGCAGCGAGATTGTCCTCACTCAGAACATTGAGGAACGGGCCCGATGCATCATCAAGTTTATCCATATTGCCAACCACTGCCGCCGCTACCGCAACTTTGCCACCATGAGCCAGATCACCATCGCCCTAACTTCCCAGGAGGTTTCTCGACTGGCCAACACGTGGGCCATGGTGCCGCCCCACGATCTGCAGACTCTGCGAGAGTTGGAAAATCTCATTGCGCCCACACGAAACTTCCACAACTTGCGTGCGGAGATGGAGGGTGGCTCCGACACGGGCTGCATTCCGTTCGTTGGCATCTACACACACGACCTGCTCTTCAATGCCCAGCGCCCTTCAGAGATCGCTAGCTCACCGACGACCGCCCCTCTTGTCAACTTTGAGCGATGCAGATACGCTGCCACCATTGTCAAGACATTGTTGAGGCTGCTTGAGGCTAGCACGCTGTATCAATTCCTGCCGGTGGAGGGCGTTACCGAGCGCTGCCTATGGATGAGTGCTCTGAGTGACGACGAAATACGCAAACACTCCCATCGCCTTGAGTAACCCAGATCGGCTTCACTTCCGGTTAGCATGGTCATCATACCCTGATCCAACGGCATACCCGCTGCGATAACGAGGACCTACAGAGTATGGCCGTCACTTTGTAACTGTTGCCTATCAACCACGACTTTTGCTCACAATTCCTATATCCGCGCCCCTCACAAACACATATTTCAGCATGTACGTCCATGCGAGGTCTCCCAGAGACCGTCGTTCACATTTTCCCTGCTTAGAAGTGGCATCTTCGAAGTAGCGGCCATATACCCCTGTATTGATAATACCAACATGATATCACATGAGCATTGAGGCTCAAGAATTGGAGGAGTGATGGGAGGGGACTGACGGGGAGGAGAAAACCTGGCCGCGGCTGGCCATGCATGCACATAGAAAGCGGTGGTCTATACCCCTCACTTAGCGTCATTTGAGCGAGCGAGCGACCACATCGGAAGCATGGGAGTTGAGAAGGACACCGGAGTTTATTATTGAGTTATGGTTTGCTTTTCTCTTTTCTTTTATCTTGTCCTTTTACCCCCCCCTTTTTTCTTTTGGAAGGGAGAGGGACATACATGTTGGTCTTCCTGGGCTTGAGGCTTCTCAAGTGACGTTCAATACCCCTTTTGCATGTTCGAGTCCGTAGTTGACTCTGGAAGGCGAGTGAAACAGACAAATACCATGAAATCTACAAACTTCCCTAGTCCGCATCCTTGACGTTCAACTCGGCGATGTGACGAGACAGAGTGAAACCCCACTTCCCGTTGAAACAAGTGGCATTGAATAGGTGGACAAGAGCATATGAGAGAGACGGCTGGCATCTCGCGGAATCGAAGACGCAGTGCGTGGTGCCTACACAGCATTTACCAGGGAGGCAAGATAACGGTGCCGCGAAATCGGAGAGTCTAGGATAGAATGAGCTCCAGGTGGGGCTTACAGTGGTGTTGTCCATTGTGGTCAAGGCGCCATGATAATGGGTTATGGCGGGCAAGCAGGCAGACAAGCAGACAGGCGCCTCGATCAACTCTTGAAGCTCTGTGCGAGTGATTTGTGCTTGTGGCCGGGCATATCGCGCTGTGAGTGATGTATTCAGACTATGGCATGACCGGCAGACGGGCTCTGTCGGGGGGGAACTTGCGAAATAGATAGGATGTGGACGCCCACGGCTGGCTTCTGGCAAATGGTTTGCGTCAACGGCATCCCAAAGGAATATTTCACATCAAACATGGGAGAGAGGCGACCAGGCCGAATCACTGTATCCGAGCCAGGGGGGGGAGAAGATGATGAGAGACAATCGATGGGGGTTTTGGTATTGCGATGCCAAGTAATGAAAACCATGCCAGCCAGAGTCCCCAAACATTCGATGATTTCATTTTCGCCTTCTCGACCAGGAAGCCTTCGTCAACGGGACAAGTACCGGGCGGGATAACGATCAAGTCCACCCCTCTTGGCCACACAGGGCTTTCCCTCTCCCCAAAAGGCATGCACGACAATCCGCGAAAATGCGATTGTTCTCCCGGCTATTTCACACATTTTCTTTTGGTTCGAGTATCTTTCCCTCATTAGTGCAAGCCAAGTTGAACCCCGCTTTGCCCGAAGATTTTTGCTACCAGCGACGATCAAAATCTACCATTCCATGACCTTTTTTTCTTTTTGATGCTGTTCCGCCGATGTTGTGGAACAAGGTTCACCGTGTTTCGATGACCGATGACCTTCTGTTTAGCGCTCGTATGGGGGATATCCTTCGTTCATGCCGACACCTGCTGAACCGTGGGAAATCTACCACTGGGACTCCTTAGGGGCAGCGGCAGCGGCATCGCCGGCAGCGGCCCAGTCACCGGTGGGAGCAGCGCCAGCGGCGGCCCACTCGTCACCAGCACCGTCCCAGTTGGTGCCGGTCTGGGCACCAGTGAAGCCAGGAGCCTGGGCGTCCCAGTCACCAGTGGCGGGGAAGCCGGACTCGATGGCGGCAACACCCTCCTCCTCGACACCGGGGAGCTTCTCCTCCTCGACCTTCTCCTCGGCCTCAGCCTCAGGGTCGCGGTCTGTTGGCGCAAGCGCGGTTAGTCTCATGCCTCTCTTGATACCTCTTCCTACATTATCCTACGCCTCGGGGAGTGGGGGGAAACATACAGAAGTACAGATCGACCATGGTGTCCCAGGGGGTCTCGCGGTTGTAGATGGTGCCACGGAGGCGGAGGACCTCACGGGCGAGCATCCACCAGATGAGACCGATGGAGTGACGACCCTTGTTGTTGGTGGGGATGGCAACGTCGACGTACTCAGTGGGGGAGTCGGTGTCGCAGAGGGCGATGACGGGGATGTTGACGTAGGAAGCCTCCTTGATGGCCTGGGCATCGGTACGGGGGTCGGTGACGATAATCAGACGGGGCTCCTTGAAAGAGCGGGTGATGTAGTTGGTGAAGGAACCGGGGGTGAAGCGACCGGCAATGGCGACGGCGCCGGTGTGGGCGGCGAACTTGAGGACGGCGCGCTGGCCGTAGGGACGGGCAGAGATGACGCAAATGTCAGCTGGGTTGTCGACGGCGGCGATGATACGGGCGGCCAGGACAATCTTCTCCCTGGAGAGTGCGCAAGTCAGCAACCGCGCGCCCAAAATCTCCCCTCTCGCTCCGTCTGGCTCCCAAAGCAGCTCAAACGAGCGCAAGCGAGCGCGCGCAGAGTATCTTACCAAGTCTTGCCAACGTTGATCACGTTGACACCGTCGGCACGGGTCTTCCAGAGGTAGGGCTCCATGTGAACCTGGAGGTTCTTGCTTCCCAGGTGGGCTTGAGCTGCAAGCAGCATCTCAATGTCCTGGGAAGTGGCATTGAAGATCGAGGGCAGGTTAGCGGGAGCCATCTTGGGTGATTTCGGTCTTTCTTCCACGGGGAGACGGTGTCGGACGGTGGTGGTGCGGGGGGGGAAGAAAGAGAAGACTGCGAATCTGTGAGTTCGAGATCGCGACAAAAAAGTTATTTCACAAATTCGGTGCGGCAGGTGCGACTGTGCGACAGCTTGCCCTCATCGCGCTAAGGCCTTTAGCGGGTCTTGATTCAGGTACGTATCTTTCGAATGCTTCTCATCTCCACGTGACTTTGAGACTAGTCTACATCAGGAGGCAGTTGACGGCTTGCTGAGGTAAGTCGAAAAGACTGCTTCGACTTACCTAAGCTACCTACGCAGAAGACTGGGCCATTGCTTCGGGGACTCTGGAGAAAAAAATAGGGCGTCTCTTTACGCCGAGATCGTGTTGAACGAGACCTGTCGCCGCCATGCCTCCCAGATTACAAAGCCTGCAACGGCTAGGCACTGCCAGCTGTAAGTTCTAGCGTTGCCTTGAAATACACACGAACCAATTGAATGGCTAATCGATCGTCATAGTGTGCCTACGCCCGGCTGTGAGGCCATCAACCCCAAGCTTCCTCCCCGTTATCCAAACTGCCAATATTTCCCAGCGCGAGAAGAAACGCAAGGCGAAGCAGGACCCGTACCGACATCAGCAGGCGCTGCAGAGAAAGGCCGCGAATGTGAAGAGGCAGAATGAGATCCAGGCGGAAAGGGACGCGAAATGGGGCGACCCGGTCCACGGCATCCCAACTCCCTTTGTCGAATCGTTCGACTCGGCTGGCCAGGCGCCGACGACGAAGCTCGTCAAGGACGATAAGGGCAACGTGATTTCCGAACCCCGCCCGCTTCCTACATCTCCAAACCTTCTCAACCATCTTGTTACCAAGGAAGAGCTTGAGCGCGTGATAGAGAAGGCCTACATCCTGACTAAACCCGTCAAGAGCGATAATCGGGACTACGTAGACCCTGAGGCGGAGGAACTGGACGACAAGAAGCATCAGGAGAACCATGAAAAGGCGGTCGAGGCCCTGAACCGCATCCTATCCATGGACAATGCCAATTCCAAGATCCTCCTGCACACCAACATCAAGAGATGCATCGACGAGTTTGGCCGGCACAAGACCGACAAGGTCCTCCGGCAGAAGCCCAAGTCCGCGCTGGTGGACCCCAAAGCCCCGCCCCCGCCCCCGAGAGCTGGCCCAGACACTGGTAGCTCCGAGGTGCAGATTGCCATCCTGACCGCTAAGATCAGGAAGCTGGCGCAGGAGCTCTCGCAGAACCGTGGCTACAAGGACAAGCACAACAAGAGGAACCTCAGAGTGCTCTGCCACAGGAGGCAGAAGCTGCTCAAGTACATGGAGAAGAAGGAGAGGGGAAGCGAGCGGTGGACGCACTTGCTGGAGAAGCTGGGTCTGTCTCCAGCGACATACCAGGAGCAGATCACCTTCTAGGTAGGCAGAAAAGGAGGCCAAGGGCGGAGGTGAAGACATGTGTAAAATTCAGACTTGTAATTGTCCTCTATGTACACTAGGTATGGCGATCGGTAGTAAAGATACTGATCTCCACGTCATGAACCTGAGCAACCTCCATGCGCCGTTGTGACCTGCCATTAAACGATGAAACTGGTATTCTACAAAAGTACGAGAACAGGACTGCCAAAGCATTATTAAAATCAGAACACACTGATGTAGTTGCCAATCCGGTCCTTCTGGTTTTGGGCTATGCATTCAGCGATCCAGGTGATGTTGCGGATTTCCTGATACATAGTTAGCTTTGGTGTCATGGCGGCGTCCCATGATCGCTTACCTGCTCACGGAGCCTCACCCAAGCGTACACAATGGCGAAGGTGAACTGTTGAGTGAAAGCGCTCTTGGAAATCTCCATCTCCTTTTGGTAAAACATGTCCTCCAGGCTTTTGCCGTCGGAGCTCGAGCCGCCGCCCAGGTTGCCAGGTCCGGAAGGACCGCCACCAAGGCCAGCAGCCTCAAAGAAGGCCTTGTAGTCTGCCACACCGTCAACCGCGAGACGGACGCCCTCAAAATCATCCGCTCTAGAGAGCATAAGGGTTCCCTCGGGGTACAATTTGCCGAAGCTTGGGTAGAGCTTCTTCCGATCGTTCTTGTTGAGCTCGGTGCCGAACGAGTTGAGCGTAATGTTGATCGCACGACGGTCAGCCTCGAACTCAAGGATTTCTGACATGATGTCGGCCGTCGGCGAGCCAGCCATATCGGGGTGGGTGTTGACAAAGTTATGGAAGTCCTCCAGGTAGTTCTTGTACAACGTGTTTCGAACGATTTCAATGTTCAGCTCGTCGAGGTCCTGGTGGCTCAGACTACCCTTGAAGTAGGCAGCAAGAGGCGTCTCGATGAGAACACTGTTGTAGAGCTCCTCAATGTTGGTCGCAACACAGAGAACAGGCATGGTCTCGAACCAGCCGAGGGGGTGGCATCTCTCGAGAAGCTCGCGGGTGTCTCGTTCGTGAAGGGTGCCGGTAATCAGCAAAGCGACGTTGTCGATCATGTAACCATATGTCAGGTAGTCCATGAACTGGGCAAGGGCACCGACAGCGTTGGCCCGAACATATCGAAACTCGGAGACGAGCTTGTCGGTCGTCTTGGCTGCGAGAGCTGACGTCGAAGGGTTGGGAGGGAGGTTACCAAGGAAGTCGCCGTACGCAGGACCGAGTTGCAGCTTGAGGTCTGGAGCCAAGTCAGATAGGCGTCGCGATGGATAGAGAGAGAGGGGAGTATACTAACCATCAATAGTCTCGCACTGCGTCAGGTTGCTGTAGTTTGAGCTTGTGAGAAGACCATTCCTGTAGCCGCGGACAATGCCCTCGATGTAGCTACAACACGTTAGCCACCAGCCGCGCGCACCTTCCGCATCACGAAGACAAAACCTACCCGCTGTTAACGTTGAAGAAAAGGCCCTCCATCTTTACAGAATTGTGGGTTCTCGATTCGACAGAGCTGGTGATGGTGACGCTGGTCGTGTGGAGGCGCAGACGGAGATAGCTATTGTCGTTGACTTAAAGACTCAAATCAAATGGCTACGGCAGCTGCCAGGTCCCAGCAAGTCTCAGCCAGCCGACCAGTGCACATCCGTCCCCGAGCATTACGCAGTGCAGCCACGTACGCACAGACCCATAGTGGCGGTGCATTTGCTCACCCAGCTTTTTATTCTTTTTTTTTTATGCTTCTCCTATCGGTCAAACTGATTTTACGCGCTCCGAGCCATCCCACTTGCCAATTGGGTGTGGGGGCCCGCCCAAAGGTCTGCAGCATCGAAAAAAAAAATTGGCGGAGCTTTGATCGAGGAAAAAAAATATTTCTAAACCATCAATCCGCTCTGGAAACCTGCCTCCGCCGACAACAACTTACACACCCACGAGCGGAGGAATTCACCTGAGGGAACCCACAGGCTAGATTAGAAGAGTTTCGACAGTATTCAACATGTCTCTCTTCGTTCTCGCCGAAACGCCGGCAGGGTACGTTTTGACTTGGAAAAGAGAAGAAAAAAAAGCCCATGGTGGTGGGAACTTGATTGAAGCTAACGAAAAATCGTAGCTACGGTCTGTTCAAGGCTGCCGATAAGAAGCTCCTGAAGCGTGATGAGCTCTCTTCAGGCCCTACCTCTTCGGAGAAGATCAACGAGATGTAAGTTGCGCTCCCAGGAAAGTCAATGGCAGTCGATTTCCACGAAACGCACGAGAAAGCGCACACGCGTTCGAACTCGGCGGGCCCAACCGCAGGAAATACTGCATGTTAGTAAAATAATTCTGACCGTCGCCAAGGCTCAAGTTGAAGTCCTTCGTCAAGTTCGATAGCTCCGCCGTCGCCGTCGAGGAAGCCGCTGGTCTGAAGGAGGGTCGCGTCCCGCCTTTGCTCGCCAACCTGCTTAAGGAGCTCAAGGACGAGAAGAAGGCTTCCATTGCCGTTGCCGACCTGAAGCTCGGTACTGCCATTGGCAAGCTTCCCGACTTGAACATCCAGGCTGTCTCCGAGGCCGCCTCCCAGGACCTGTTCCGTGCTGTTCGCGAGAACCTCTCGTCACTGATTCCCGGCCTCACCACTGAGACCATGGACCGCATGGCCCTTGGTCTGTCGCACTCCATCTCGCGACACAAGCTCAAGTTCTCTGCCGATAAGGTCGACGCCATGGTGGTCCAGGCGATTAAGCTGATAGACGACCTCGACAAGGAGCTCAACGTCTACGCTATGCGCACCAAGGAATGGTACGGCTGGCACTTCCCCGAGCTTGCCAAGATCCTCAACGACAACCTGGTCTACGCCCGCCTTGTCGTTGCCGTTGGCATGCGCCAGGACTTCAACGACGCCGACCTCTCCGACATCCTCCCCGAGGAGCTTGAGACCCCCGTCAAGACCGCTGCAGAGATTTCCATGGGAACTGAGATCACCCCTGAAGATTTGGAGAACATTCAGTTGTTGGCCCAGCAGGTCATTACCTACTCTGAGTACCGCGCTTCGCTTTCCAACTACTTGGAGAGTCGTATGCGCGCTCTTGCCCCCAACTTGACCGCCCTCGTGGGCTACCTCGTTGGTGCTCGCCTCATCGCCCATGCCGGTTCTCTGATCAGCTTGGCCAAGGCTCCCTCGTCTACCATCCAGATCTTCGGCGCCGAGAAGGCCCTCTTCCGTGCTCTCAAGACCAAGCATGACACACCCAAGTACGGTATCATCTACCACTCTTCCCTCGTCGGCCAGGCTACTGGCAAGAACAAGGGAAAGATTGCCCGTTCCCTCGCCGCCAAGACCGCTCTTGGCCTGCGCGTCGACGCCCTTGGCGATATGGAGAACCAAGACGATGAGGAGGAGCGCAGCATGCTTGGCTTGACCAGCCGCATCAAGCTCGAGAATCTGCTCCGCAAGTTGGAAGGCAAGCCTCTTCTGCCCAAGGGCGTGGGTGTGGGCCCCGACGGCCAGCTCACCACCCCCGGCGGCTTCAACCTGAAGGAGTCCCGCAAGTACAACGCCGACGCCGACGGTATCGAAGACGCCGAGACCAACGGCAAGCCTGAGAAGAAGTCCAAAAAGCTCATTCAGGTCGTCGATGAGGAGATGAAGGATGCCGACAGCGATAAGGAGGATGAGGACGAGGAGATGAACGACGCCAGCGAAGAGGAGAAGAAGAGCAAAAAGGACAAGAAGAAGGAGAAGAAGGACAAGAAGCGTGTCTCCATTGCAGCGGCTGAGACTCCTGTGAAGGAGAGCAAGAGCGTCAAGGGCACACCCGCGAAGCTGAGCGAAAAGGAGTACGAGCGTCTTGCCGAGGCCGCTGGCGTCAGCGTGTCCAAGTTCAAGCGCAAGTTCGAGCGCGGCGACGTCCAGCTCGGCGAGGACGGCACGCCCGTCGTGTTTAGCAAGAAGGAGCTGAAGAAGCTTAAGAAGGGCGAGGACGAGGCTGACGACACGCCTGTCAAGGCTACCGACAGCGGCAAGAAGAAGCGCAAGCACGAGGACGACGAGACGCCCAAGAAGGAGAAGAAACTGAAGAAGAAGCGCAGCTCCCTCGGTGCCTAGGAAGCCAAACGGCGTCGCGTTTCTTACTCATAGACGGCACTTGGGCCTCATGTGCATCAACATATTGTTCAATGCGCTGTATGATACCTCGATCTCTCTGGCCGGCGTTTTGGGATGGACCTTGGGGGGCTTATATGGTCTGATCATTGGATGGGCATAGTTTTTTTTCTTTTTCTCTTTAACTGGCAGGAAAAGTGCAATGTAATTGCTTGTTTAACTTTGCTATTGACCTATCTCATCAGCCATGACTTGTTGTCGTGTCTCATTCGACGCGTACTTCGCAACCTCGGACGCTTCATATATGCATGGTCGGTAAGTGAGAATGTGTCACAAACCCATGTCTTTTAGCCCTTTTATCCCGCCTGCAAATCAATCATTCAGCGGCTATGTGCAACGTTCACATGCGACGATCCCGCCTCTTAACTCGATCATGTGCATTAAGGCCATCACATTCAGGCTCAAACGTGTTCGTTTCGTTACTACGCTGAACTAACTATGTTTATTCGACCAAGCCGCCCGATGTCTCCTTTACCCGGGCTCAGAGGGGAATGCAGCGACGGACCTTCCCATCCCGGCTGCAGATGGGCGGCTTCCCGGTCCTCAGATTACAGCACTGGCCCAAGTCAGCATCGAGAAGCCATGCATAGCAGAGCGTGTACTTACGCGGTAACCAGCAGGTCCGGGGCAATCACCACTATAAGAACAGAGATACTGTGTCAGACGTCGTCCCTTTGGTATTACATCAGAGCCAGAGAGAACTCACGTGGAGTAAGTACCGCTGCAGGAGAGAGAGTCTCTCTGGCAGAAGCCATTGCTGTTACAATCCGGGTAGAAGCAGCACTTCACGTCATCTGGATCGTTGGGACAGAGATTGGTCTTGGTGTAGCCATTGAGAGAGTTGCATTTGTTGACCTTCTGGCAAGTGCCATAGTTCCCCTGCAGAACCAAACCTGTTAGTATCAGGTAACATTAGCAAATAGATGTAGGCATGTCGAACCTTGCTGTCCTTGCAGTAGCTACCAATGGCTGCAAGGGCACTCGGGAGAAAAAGGGCCGACACGAGAGCTGAAGCCCTCATGTTTTACGTTAGAGTGGTGTGCTTACGAAGTCAGTGTCAAGATTCGTTGTGTTAGTTTGGACAAAAAGCTTCAATTCTCTTGACAGAAGGAAACGCCTTTTATATTTGAAAAATCATCGTGTGAACTATGCCACTACGCTCTGTTCATCTTCCATTTTGATATCAAATATGCATTCCTGGCTTTCGTTGCAAGCCACGCGGACCACAGCTCCCCTGGATTACGAGCAACAGAGCGAAGAGGGATTGCAGTGTTTACCGGTTGATGCCTAGACTATGTACCATGCCACTGCAGAGGCAAGGATCTGACTGCAAAATAATAGTGTCTAGGCCGATATAGAACTCCAATTATATTGATGAAATAAATCGCCAATGCTGCCATTGGCTACCCATGCGAGTCTGCGTTGATTCAAGTAAAACCTCCGGTCTTCATGAAGGAACTGAACAGGCTAATTTGACGGGCGCTTGCATGATGCAGGTAAAGATGTACTGGATCGTTGGGTGCATTGGCTTCCCCAATATATTGGTGCCAATAGGGAAAGAGACTCGCTGTTGGACAAGGCTGTCAAGCAAGCTGCTTACACGGAGTCGGGGTAACGGAGAGTCTGAACCTTGCAAAACGTAAACGAGGTTTTCAGCTGAAATGCAAGCTGAAGCTCCTTCAAAAAACCACCGCCAATCGCTTGCAACCACGCTATTATCAGGGAGATGTTGTGTCTAGGTGACCCCTCCACGAACTCTGCCAGATACATCTTGAACCTCTGCAGGTATGTTGCAATCCAGCACCTGGATGCAGGGAACTGCGGCTAGCGTTTCGTGTGTTATGCAAGAAATAAAGACGCAGTCAAACTGCAGTCTATGTCTCGAGATGGTTGTCTTTCCAAGCATTGAGCGTATACCTAGTCTAGCAACCCTGCCTAACTAGTGTCGGTGTCTCTTGACGATGGTGCATCGGCAAGCTGTCTCACACCGACAAGCGAGGCACGTGACACACCAGTGGACCCACGTGATTTGACGTGAACGCTGCAAGAGCATCAACACGTTCCCTGCCTCACGAGCGCGCGCATGTCGACCAACCCGCGAGATTTGGATCGTGCATATCAATCTTGAATCCGGCGATGGAAGACCAACGGCTGGGGAATCTCCATGGCAACCGCCCACAACCTGACCTGCAGAGCCCGGGGCAGCTTAGCAACAGACGTGACGGGCTCGACCTACAGGCCGATCATCCAGAGCAGTGGATGAACGATTACTATGACCGTCGAGCCACCAGAACTCATGGTCCGAATGGTGGGTTACGTCTTTTATTCCCTCGGAAAGTCAGTGTTACCGTTCCGTTGAAGCTTTGTCTGCACAGCTTCCCTGCTGCCTGCCTAGCACCATTTTGCATAGCAGCTGTCATTACACTCACCGACCGTAGCTGCTAGCCTCTCATCTAATCCACTCCTTTTGCACTCTGTTTAAACAAACCAGAGAGCGCTCAGGTGTGTCGTTTGTCGTTGAATGAAGCAGACAAGGGTTGTTGCTTCTTGGCAGGGGTCTCATTTCGGTCGCGATTTGATGAGGAGTCGTCCTGACACCTTCGCTGCAACCCAAAAGACAAGGGCTTCATTTGATTCCATTCTGTCACGAAATTGCACATCCAGACATTCAATAAGCAGACCGCCGGTGGCGCTTGAATGGTTTGGAGAGCCCATACACGAATGAGATTTTGATCGACCCGCCCTGGTTCATGCGGCCCCGGCCGTACTGCTAGACTTCGGACGAATGCCCAGGCGGGAGGCGTGGCATGGGAGTCTTTGATTGTTTCATTACATGGCTAACACAACTGCTGACTCGTTTAACCTGTCAGGTAGCTCACATCCAGACGACCACATTTCCAGCGACGGCGAGGCCTTTCCCCCACAGCGCGTTGATTGGGAGGCAATGAGAGCCGGCGCCGACATGGAGGAATATCTACGCAACGCGCCCATCCCGGAGTACTCTGACGAAGAAGGCATCAGCATGCCCCTCGATGATCTCGGCGAGATATCTGGCACCGACACCAGCGTCGAGGACGGCGAGAACGGGGACCATGTTGGGGATCATCACGAAGAGCCCGAGTTCGATCCCCTTGCTGCCGGGCTCAAGGAGATATCCAATCTGGGAAAGTTCACCGTCAGCAGCCACAAGCAGGGCAACGGTGTTGAGCAGCTGCGCAATGACAGTTTGAAGACCTATTGGCAGTATGTTGTTCTATAGCTTTGGTTACCAGCACCGGCAGTCGGGCTTACTGACCGGCGACAGATCCGATGGACCCCAACCTCATAAGCTCACGGTATACTTCATCAAGCGGGTCGGCATCAGAGACATTCGCTTCTTCGTGGACTACAACGAGGACGAGTCCTACACGCCTACCAAGATCATCTTCAAGTCCGGCACCAGTGAAAACAACCTTATACAGTTCGCCACAATGGAAATGTCACAGCCTTCTGGCTGGCAGCAGGTTCCTATTGTTGGTGCCGGTGGCGGCCCGGACGGCAATACGCTGGTCTCCTACGTGTTCCAGATGCAGATACTGGAGAACCACCAGAACGGAAAGGATACCCACCTGCGGTCGATCAAGATCTATGCGGCCGACACTGACGCCCCCAACGTCGACCTGGACAGTACGCACCATGTAGGTATGGTCTTCATTTATTCATAGTTGTACCACTGACAAGATTTCGTAGCATGTTGCGAATGAGGGGGCGGATGAGGAACCTGCTGACCCCTGGGACCTTTCCGTGCTCGAAGCCGGTCTTACCATTCCGGATTTCATGAAGGAACCTGAAATCCGATGAAGAAGGACGGATCACCGATACCGTCTGCTGGCCTTGAGAGCCCTACCTCTTAAAGCTCTCACGATAGTTAAGAAGCTTGGGCTCACGACCTCGGTGAGAAAGAATCGGGGTGGATAGGCAGCGAACGTTACTGCAGCTTATTTTTACTGTAATGATACCCCAGAACCGGATGTGGAAAAACCATAATGCTTATACCAGGGCCAAAAACTTGTCGGTACGCTTACAGCTCACGGCTGATCATTTCAGGAGAGCCGTTCAGCATCCGTATGGCTCACAGGCTGGCTCTTTGTAATGACACACTTATTTCTGCATTGCGCATGGCTATGAATGTCTTGCACGCCAGTTTGTGTTACTACGGTTTGTTGAGTACCTCGCCAAACACTGCTCAAGGCATCATGCGCCTACTGTTTAGCGCTAGCGGCTGAGGTCTGGCGTCTAGTCGAATGGCACCATGCACCGTACCCCCTGCAGCGCCGGACGAACCATATCCGATTCTGACAATGGAAACTGCACCGAGGAGTTACACGTGATAGCATCAGGAGGACTCGAGCCATTCAGCCGTGTTCGACAAGGTGGAAGTCTGCTCCTGGAGCCAGTCAACCAACCTGGACTTACAAAGAGGTTCGCGGCACCAAATGAACACATGGGCATGATGGAGCAAGATCGCTCGTACCGGTATCAACCACTACCGCCAATCGCAGAACAGGGTCGAGCGCCGCCGTTTACGCGTCTGCTCCTCCTGCACCCGGGCTCGGGAGAGGACCCCTTCGAAGCGCAGCTGCAAATCATCAGCGTCGAAGATGCGCCCCCCTATGAAGCGTTATCCTATACCTGGGGAAAGCCCACTGACGAGTCAAGGGATTACATCTGGCTACAGGGCTACCCTTTGCCTGTCAAACCGAATCTAGAGGACGCCTTGCGATCTCTGCGCCTGCCGACATAGGTGCGTCGACTGTGGATCGACGCCCTCTGCATCGACCAGTCGAACTTGGACGAACGTTCTCGCCAGGTTCAGCACATGAGGCTAGTTTATAAACATGCCGCCCGCGTGATTGTATGGCTGGGCCTCAAGACTGCGGGGACTCAAGAGGCATTCCTAGCCGCGGAGAGGCTTGCGAGGATCAGAGAATACACTCACCCCGGCCCGAACGCCGCGCAACTTGATACCGATGCCGTGCAGCAGCTGATGAGCAGCATGGTTGGTGACCTGCCCGAGACCTGCATGGCTCATCTGGACGGAGTCTTTGAAGGGCAGTACTTCAAGCGATGTTGGTGTAAACAAGAGGCCGTGGCATCGACATGGACAATTGCCAAGATTGAGGACCTGGAGATGTCCTTCTTCGACCTGACCGCATCGCTAGTAATCCTCGCCCGCTGGAAAGGGGAAATATCAATCCACCGACCTTACGAGCTGTGGAATCTGATCCTCATGCGCCGCCAGCCGACCATGACCCACAGCCGGCCCAGGGTCGAGGGCTCAATCGGCTCGTTCCTCGGCTTGCTCGAACTGACCAGGACGCTGCAGGCGACCGACGACCGCGACAAGGTGTTTTCTCTACTGGGAATCTGCGATTAGGGGTTGAACCCCGTGCTGGCGCTGACGCAGGTCTTTGACAACGATGACAGCTGGCGCATCCGACTAATCCGCCGGGGCTTCAAGCGTATCAATAATTTCGTTAACGGGCTCGCGCCTTATCTTAACTTTGGGCGCCCAAGGGCACTGCGGTCGGACTACAAAAGGGAGACGGTGCTGGTTTACTGCGACCTGACGCGGTTCCTCATGCGGAAGCAGCCGAGGATTTTGGACGTCCTTGATCATGTACAGCATAATGAAGACCCGGATCTTGGGGAGCATCCGTCGTGGGTGCCTAAATGGTTCAACCAGAGGACTTGTTTCGTGTTCAAGGGGGCATATCTCGCCGGTTTCTGTGACGGCCACTTCCGGTACTTTGCTGAGCTTCACGACATCCCCATCCGAGACAACCCAGTGCGGCCAAAGGTTTTGTCGTTGGATGGGTATCATGTAGATATGGTGCACAAGACAAGTGAGACTTTCGACTTTGGGTGGGGATCGCAAGCAACAGCATCAGCTATCGTGGACGCTTGGCAACAGCTCTTCGGCGTGTCCATTGCGCCTAGGTGCGGAAGGAAGAATCGTGACGGCAGTCTGCTCGATGTGGCATTCTGCAAGGCCGTGTTGGCCGGTGTCCTGGGATCGATTATCGGACACAGTTATCTCCTCACGCAGAAGCATGGGGGCCTCAACCCACTCTTCAACGGCCGTATGCAGAAGCCACGTGAAGAGCTTGATGAGAAGGTTCAAGACCTTGCGGAAACGTTTCTTGCACAGATGGCCGAATTCGGCCTTCCGCCGACGGCGGAGGAGTTTGGAGATCCGGGACGGGAGGAGAAGTTGCAGACTTTTGGCGCCGGGGCGCGGACGTATTCGAACAGCCGCCGGTCGTTCGTGACTCGTGATGGACGTGTAGGCATCGGACCCAAGGCAGCCGGGCGATGAGTTTGTCGTTCTCTTCGGGGGTCGCATGCCGTTCATTGCGCGGTACAGAGGGAATCATCGGCTCCTGGTTGGAAGCTGTTATCTGGTTGACGATGAGTTGATGTGGGGGAAGGTCACCGAGAAGGTGAGATTCAACCGTGGCGGTTCTCCGCGAGTGTCGTTTGAGTTCCACTGAACTGCGGTCGCGAAGAAACTTTTCACCACCTCTACGACCACAGGGGAGGCGCTTTCCTTCATCTGACCCTTTTACTACCATCACTACTTATGTTTTGTGTCTATCATACGCCGTCAACGTCAGCCATGGCTGCCAAATATCGCATGCTGAGGATCCTTCTGGTCGGCAAGGGAGGCCGTGAGCACGTTCTTGCCTGGAAACTTACGCGCTCACAGCTCGTCGAGCATGTCTGGATCGCGCCTGGGAACGCTGGCACGGAGGTGCTTCCGAAAGTTACCAACTGCCAGGAGCTAGCAGACAGCGATTACCCCGGGCTTTTGCAGCTGGCGCAGAAGCTATGCATTAATCTCGTTGTCGTCGGGCCCGATGATCATGTTGTCGGAGGGTTGGGTGATCACTTTCGTAATAGTAAGCCATGCCAGAATTCTTTTGTCCAGTGGTTTTTCGGTCTGACTTGGGCACAGACGGAATCCCTTGCTTTGCACCGAGCAAGCGGGCGGCTATGATCGAAGGCTCCAAGGACTGGGCAAAAGATTCCATGTGCAGGTGGAAGATCTCAACCGCAGCCTATGAGACTTTCGCCAAAATGGACTATGAGAAGGTCAAGGCATTTCTGAGAAGATCGGACCGCAGAGTTATCATCAAGGCGGATGGCCTCGCCGCGGGGAAGGGTGTTTTTGTCCCCGACACGCCCGAAGAGGCAGAGAAAGCTCTCGAAGAAATAATGCTCAGCAGCAAGTTCGGCAAAGCTGGTGAAAGGGTAATCGTTGAGGAGTACTTGGAAGGCTATGAGATCAGTGTTCTCACCTTCACCGACGGAAGTTCGATCCTGACATTGCCCCCTGGTCAAGACCACAAGCGGGCTTGCGACGGTGACAAAGGATTGAACACAGGCGGCATGGGCGTGTACAAAACGGTTCCGTCCGTTTCCTCTGCAGAAATGACCGAAATCGAAGAAACCATTATTCGACCAACACTTCGTGGTCTTGAGCTGGGGTGAGTTTGTCCGGTTCTCTTACTGTAGCATACCACTCACCCTGGGTTGCAGGCAGGTCATTCAACGGCATGCTTTTTACAGGAATAATAATGACAGCATCTGGGCCTAAAATGTTTGAGTACAACGCTCGATTTGGAGATCCCGAGACGCAGAGCATGATACTGCTCCTTTCAGACGAGGCTCTGCCTGAGCTCATTCTCGCGTGTGTGGAGAAGAGGCTTGCCGATGTCAAATCGAGTGTGCCTTCGGAATTCGCTTGCAACATCACTGTCGCAGCGGGCGGTTATCCGGAATCATATCGCAAGGGTGATATCATTCAGATGGACACGCCTCTCCAAGGTAGGCGAGCCGATCAACACTTCGGCCAGACAAGCGCTCACACCTACAGGTGTGCACATCTTCCACGCAGGAATCGAACGAGTTGGCGGCGAATTAAGAACTGCGGGTGGCCGTGTCTTTTCCGTAGCAGCGACTGGCAAGACTCTGAAGGAAGCGGTCTCGGCTGCCTACGCGGGCGTCGAAGGGATTCACTTCGAAGGCATGTTCTATCGAAGGGACATTGCTGCTAGGTAAGCCGGATCGAAGCTCAGCCGTCGCAAATATCTGAACCGACACAGTTCTCCTAGTTCCTTGAAGCCGGGGCCAGGAGGAGAAGTTGGGGGGGGATCCTTAGGGTCGAAGCATGCCAGGCCTGTCGGAGCTTGCTCCGTTGCCGTCGAAACCTTCTTGTTGGGACAAACTTCCCCCCTCCGTCTGGGACGACCAATGGACAGAGAAAGCGAATGTACTATAGAAAGGCGCCCGAGATAGCTTGGCGTATGTTTGTGCATAACTATTTCAATCTATAGTGTCCTGTTGTGCACCGCCCGCTTGATTAACTCTTGAGTTTGCGGGCTTTTGATAGGGTACTGTACGCTGCAAAGCTTTCGAGGCGTCGACAGGTCAAGCTCTTAGG
This sequence comes from Colletotrichum somersetense, assembly GCA_030867255.1. Classification (NCBI taxonomy): domain Eukaryota; kingdom Fungi; phylum Ascomycota; class Sordariomycetes; order Glomerellales; family Glomerellaceae; genus Colletotrichum; species Colletotrichum somersetense. The sequence goes on along the minus strand of MU843450.1, from coordinate 19,305 downwards.
GCCGGCCAATATAACTGCCTCATAGAAGCCTCAATTTGAGGAGCCGGGGTGCAGAGCTTTGGAAGTGAAACATAGCCAGCCACTGACGCACGACGGCGACGCGAAGACGAGATGCAGGATGCGGGCGACCGATGGAAGCGAAATCTAGACCTTTCTCGTATGATGTCATGTAGCAAACAGTGATATTTATGTTATATTCTTTTACGAGCTCCCCAACAGCGGAGTTCTGGCGACTGTGGTGGTGGTCCATTATCGATATTAGTTGGGCGGCTGGCCGGTTTGATCTAGCAACCTCGTAGAGCACCACTACCTACCTACCTATTTGCGATGCACGTCTTCGTCGTCCCGGCATCACCCAAGACTGGGCAGGCCACAATCCGAGCCCTCTTGGATGATGTCTCCCATCCTTACGTGACTGGAGTCTACAGAGACCTGGGAAGGGGGGTACCTGCCGAGTTCCGGAATCACCCGCGATTCACGGCCATCAAGGGCGACGTCGCTAACGTCGGGACCCTAAAGTTGGCCGGTGCGGACGCTGTCGTGACAATCACCCCACCGTTGCACATCGAGTCCAAGCCGACAGCGAGGGCACGGGAGATGGCTGCAAATGTCAAGTATGCCATTGGAAGGGCGGAAGGCACTGTGCAGCGGGTGGTGTATATGTCGAGTGCCGGAGCTCACTTGGAACATGGTACGGTAAGTTTGGTCCAAAAGTGTCGAGATAAACAGCAGCTCGTGGCGATTTTTTATATTTGTTTTTCTAATTTTATTTCTTGTTCTCTGGATGAGTAACACGCGAAACCATAGGGCGAGATCAAGACAAATTATGAGGCGGAGCAAGCTCTCACCGGCGCGGCACCTGAAGTGGTTTTTGTCCGGTGCGCCTACTTTATGGAGAATTGGAAGACAGCGCTAGAGACGCTCAAGACCGAGTCGCCGTTCTTCTACTCGGTCTTGTGCCCCGAAGACTTGAGAATACCTATGGTACGTGATGACTACGCCGACTACTTACTGGTGATGCAGTTGGTTGGCGTGATTCATTACTGACTTGCATGAAACAACAAACAGGTGTCGGTGAGAGACATCGGCCGGACGTGCGCGGCGCAAGTGCTCGGCGCGGGATCGCCGCTGCCGCACAACCCTCATGCCGTTGACCTCCAGGGCCCGCGGTCGTATTCGACGCGGGACGTCCGGAGGGCCTTTGAGGCGGCCCTGGAAAAAGAGGTAGAGGTGAGGCTGGTGAGAGACGAAGAGTTGGAGGGATTCTTCGCGCAAGCCTTCGAAGAGCCGATGGCGGGTATGTTTGTGGAGATGACCAGGAGCTTCTTGCCAGGTGGTATCTTGGCTACGGAGAGATATGGAGGATTCAAAGTGCAAAGGGGGACGGATACCCTGGAGGAGGTTGTGAGAGGCTTATTGTCGGATTGAGAATCCAGAGGTGGAGTTGGTAAACCATTGATTGTCACGACATGAATTGGCACATACATTTCTTCAACAGCACTAACAAGACCCGTCTTGCGAAGTAAGTAGTAGTGTAGAAGAGAAATCTCTCCACAACCATGGAGCCGTCCCTTTGTAAATGAATCAACGGAGTCTCGACACCAACATAGGTTCTCCACATCAAGGATGCATTTAAACAGACCCGCCTTGCTAGCTCAATCGGTAGAGCGTGAGACTCTTAATCTCAAGGTTGCGGGTTCGACCCCCGCGTGAGGCTCAAATCCTCACCGCGATTGGCATAGCCACTCTTACGGGTTCTTCATTTTTTCCGCTTTTGCGACGACAGTTATTCGCATTGAAAGATGATGATACAAGATGTTTCTCCTCTCACCGCGTCTCATTCAATTAATTAAGTGACTGTTTCCAGTCAGGGAGGACCTTTGCTCTGTCAGTATTCCGGCTTCCTTTCCCATCCGCGCGGCTCGGCCGCATCGGCTCCGCCATCGTGCTATTCCTCTTCCTTTTCGTGCCCGGTCTGCCGGGATTCATCGTCATCTCCAAATACCTATTTGAGCATCGGGTCGGTCTGGAGAGGAAATGTCTATAATCTTATTTGTCTCTTCCAAGCAAATATTTGAAGAAAAGGGGAGTATTTCATCGCTGCTAAACACGGATCATAACCAGCGCCAGTGTCGTGCTGTATGATCCAACAGGCTGCTGGGCAGGATATCATCACCTGCAATCATGCATATTGTCCTTCCATCTTCTATGCGCCGTAGTACGCCATGACAACTCGTCCTCTCGGCACAAAGTACGTGAGAGGCGACCCCGAGAGAAAACAAAAATCTCATCTGTTACGCGCTTCCAATATCGAGTCCAGCGGCGCCGCATAATTACCATCTCTCCATTACCTTTAGCCACATTAATCTTCCAAAGAAGGCTATCTCCATCTTCATTTTCAGTACATCATGGTCATTATTTGCAGCTGCTCCCGCTGCCGTTGGGCGTTCCTCTCGGCGAGGATTCTCTTGACACGCCGTCGGCCAGTGTTGATGAAGTGGTACTGCGGGGGATACTCCTGCTCGACAGCCTGCGGGTATGTCCAGTAAACGAGGAAGGCCAGGACCATGTTGGCGAACCGGCCAGCCGGCGTGAGCCTTGGCTTCTTCCGCGCAAAGTGTCGCCATTCGAGCGTGAGAATGATGTTGCCGAGGAGGTTCAACAGGCGAAATGCCCTGCGTATGTAAGTGGAGGTTGACACGGGACAGAAGCGGAGATGCAACGTACATGTTCAGCACAATGAAGATCAGGGTTACGAGGACCCTTCTATCCCAGGCTCCTTCCACGCCACCTTCCACGTCGTTGACAAGAACGTAAAGAGGCAAACACCAGAGGGCGAGGATCGCGCCTTCGAGTACGCCAGTAAAGTGATATGTGCGCTTGTGTTCACCTCTGACAACGAGAAAGGCCAGGCACCACCACAGCAAAACGAAGTTGACCTGTTCGAGTCAGCAAAGCACCCTCAAACGAGTCTCATGAGAACAGAAACTTACAATGGCAGCCACCAAGACCAAAATTTCGTCCCGGAAGAACCTCCAGCATAGCCCAGAGGCGACAATACCGAGACTTAGTTGAATCCAGCCCAAGACGAAGTATACAAGGAGCACATTATTGTAATGGCTGTAGCATTTCTTGTGAAACTCGGGCTGGTTGGGCGCCGCGCCGCTTGCGACGGGATAGCCGCACCACCTGCAGATCCACACGCTGGCGTAGTTCCCCAATGCCACCTTCTTGCCTACGGCCAGCTCGTCCTCCTGGTACGCGCAGTCGACGCACTTACTGGCGAGCGGGTAGCGGGGGTGGTTGTAGTCGGCCCAGAGAAGGCTTCCACGCGTAGGGTCGTACTTTAAACAAATGTAACAATGCGCCAGCAAGGCGAGACGGAATTGTTCACCAAAGAGGTCCCGGATGGTCTGTTTCGTAAGGAAGTTGCGGTAGAAGCGGCAGGTGCGGCGCAGGTTCTCAAGCTCGCCGAACTCGAGGTAGTCGATGATCATGAGGTGCAATTCAGGTGGGAGGTCCATGAGGCTGTTGCCCGTCTTGGGGCCGAGGCTGCGGGAGCGGCGGCGGGGGTCCAGGGAAACGACTTTCTCAATGACCGAGTCACGCCGGGATCGGGATGTGCGAGGCCGGGCGCTCTGGGGCCGGATCGAGCCCCCATCTTTACCGGAGATTTGCTGCTCGAGCTCGAGGGGGAGGGGTGACTCGAGTGGTGAGGGTATGTACTGAGCGGGCGAGGCGGCGGCTGAGAGGTTGAGCGGTTGAGGTGACGGGGAATTAGGATGAATCTGCGGCGCGAAAGATATGGCAGATGGAGTGAATGAGGGAGAGAGCTGAGCCGTGCTGGGTGAGTGGAGCGCAGCTGAGGGAGATGATAACGGTGACACGGGCTGAGACTGGGTTCCTGGGACGGTGAGGGTTTGGGTGGTAATATTGTTGGTCAAGGTCTGGGCATCGGAGGTGGATGAGATGCCGATCGAGTGAGTGGTGAGAGCTGCTTGAGGAGGTGGTGCATCGTCGTGATTGGGGTGTTGGGCTGACGGGCCGAGGGTCAGCGTAGGGAGGACATGATTATAAGGCGCAGCGTCGGCGGGTAACGGAGCGGGCTCCGGCGCAGTCGGGGTTAAGGGCAGCGGCGGCGAGGCAAGCGGCACGGCCGTGTATTGTGAATGAGTCGTCGTGTGAGGCGGATGCTGGGCCTCGAGATCGGGTTGAGCGTTTGGTGGGGGGACGGATGTCGACGCATGAGCATGAGGATGAGCGGTGGCCTCGGCGCTGGGAGACGCAGCGGCCAGAGATGGGGCCGAGGAGGAGGTATCGGACGAAGAAGGTTGGTCTCGCTGGATCTTTTTGCGGACGCTGCGAGCAGCACGGGATATGCCCCTGCCGAAGGACCGGACGACGTCATCCATAGTGAGCCCGGTACAGGGAGATTATGTTGGAGGAGGGCTCGACGGCGACGCACCGCCAGCGGATGTTATGTGCCGTGGCACGCAGGCACGAGATGTGTTGTTGCGGGTCGGCTGGGCGACCGGGGATCCCCTCGTCACGGAGGGTTGAAACTGGTTGGAACCCGGCGTGCTGCAGAGAGGACCGATGTGAAACGGGTCTATGGGCCGCGCCGGGAGTCCCAGGCGAAAAGATGGGGCGAGGGCCAAGGGGTGGGTGGAGGTCATAGGATTGTGAGTGAGAGCGTATGAGAGAGAGTTGAGTTTGGTGGGCGGCCGAGAGAGTCAGTGAGCCGACGAGGGGATGAGTGGAGGGGCGGGTCGTCTGGTCTTAGCCAATGTCTGCAATCGTAGCCTCGGTGGCTAAAGATGGATAGGACATTGTTATGGTTCAGGAGAGGAAGAAGACGGACAGATAAGGTGGTGAGGGATTGAATAGGGGGAAAATGGAAATCAGCAGTAGCAGCAGCAGCAGCAGCTGAAGAGGAAGAAAAATAGGAGGAGGAGGAAGATGGGGGACGGCATTGGTGGTAAAAGGACGATCGAATGTTGATCGATCTAGGATGCGGCTGCCCGCTCTGGGCCCTTTCGTTTCTTCTTCGTTCACCCACTTGCAAGCAGACTAATTAAGTAAGTACTGGTGGGCTTGACTTGACTCGACCTGGTCCGATGCAGGGTTGCTTTCTCGTTCCTGGGGGTTTCTTTCGGGGGTTCCGCTCGGGTCGGGTTGAATGCTAGGTGTGCAGCAAGCGCAAAGATAGGTAGGTACCTAGCTTCCAAGGACCAAGGCGCGGCACAGAGAGACGCTAGTGGGGGAAAAGACTGAAGGAGGAGAGTCAGTAGGTAACATCTTGTCTTTGCACCAGGCACTGCAAGTGGTCTCGTCTCACCTTTTTAGAGGCAGCTGCAACGGACGGGCTGGAATGGGCGACCGCCACGCAGCGACCGTACTATATAGGGAGGTTGGTTGGTCGGCCGGTATGTAGTTAAGTAGTAAGGCACCGCTGAGAGGGTAGAGAGCCCGAGACTTGTTGGTACAATATGGCGCGCGTGTTCCGGCGCAAATGCGGTGGAAATGGTGTGTGTAGTGCGCCCTCGGCTTGGATGATTGATTCCAGGAGGAGGAGGAGGAGGAGGGGAGGGGGAGAGGGAGGAAGGCGACAGAGGGGTACGCGATTGATGCACTGGCGCCGGGCCACAAGGCAAGTACCTTTGCAGTCCAAGACACCCCGGGGAATTTGGAGGTGGGATCCCGGTCCGTGGGCTATGTATTGTACGTACGATACGATGTACAGTAGTACGGTCCAGCGTTCAGGCGTCGATGCTATTACTGGGCGTTGGGGTCGTTGTCGAACGAGAGTGGTACGGGCATTTGCTGATGGAACCGAACGGTCGGTCTTGTTGTCTTATGAATGAAAGATGTATGTGGTGGAGGGAGAGAAGTTGGACGAGGGAGAGAAAGAGAGAGAATATGGCCGACTACTTCAGGTCAATCTAGGATTCTAGAACAGCAAGCAGGAGAAGGCCCCTCCTTCTTAAAAACCTTGATCGTTCTTAATACAAGGAAAGTCCCCCAAACTAGTCATACATCGTACCTGCCTACAGGGTCTACAGGCACAGTACAATACTTGTCCTGGAGGTGCTAACTAGTCGGTAAGGTATACATACCTACCCACCTACCTAGGAACCTAGGTAGGCACAATAAAAACCTCCCTCTGTACCAAACAAAAGGCCTTGCCTTGCCAAGCCAGGAGGCCTTCTCTTCCCGTACGAATGTGGCACATCACCTTGGACCGCTCAGTCAGCCTCAGGCTCCCTCAAAACGCAGCCAAGCATCTTCATGTCCAACTTTAGTAACCTAGGGTCGACCCGTGTTAGGCTTTGGGTGTGCCGCACGTTTCGAATAACTAGGGGTTCCGCGCCTGTTCCCTCCCCCTAGCTCACCTGCGTGCTTGCTTGCTTCCCTTACCAGCCAATAATACCACCCACCCACACATCCTCCGTATCCGTACAGTAGGTAGGTAGGTAGGTAGGTAAGTAGGTAGGTGCGTACGTCGTAGTTCTACTCCGTAGGTACGCTGGCACGCTGGGTGGCCAAGACGGCTCCCGGGACCTCCATGTGGCCTGCTTCGCACAGAGCTCCGAGAGAAGCTCTGGGCCACGCCGGCAGCCAGGGCCCCTTCACAGGACCGGACCCCTGGATGGCCGGACAGGAGTGGTTCGAATCGGCCAAGCCACCCCGGCCTTCTTCAAGGAACGTTTCAACAAGTGAGCTTGCCTGATAAATAAATGCCAACCATTGAGCGGTCGAAGCCATGCCCCGCATTCCGCCAGTTTGTAAATGTTTGCCACTTTGGGGAGCTATGCGCTGGCAGAACCCCAAGTGTCATGAGCGACGTCGGTAGCAAAACACGGCTTCGTGATGCCCGTGGTGCAGTTGTTTGGTTTGGCCCTCACACATGCTTGGTGGGAGTCTTTAACATACGGGCGGGCGGGCAGTTTGTCGGTACGATCAATGTCTCCAACGAGAGATCAATGTTCTGGTGAGCCGACGCGGAGAGGGCCAGACGTTGCCCAAAAGGCGCGATGTAACCAAACACGAGAAGGTGAGGGAAGGCCCGGGAGGGGGATGTTTCCTTTCTGACCTGACCTGACCTGCCCGCTGGGCCTCTTTGCAGCATACTAATCGTATATTACCGCCGCGTATGTTGTTGATGATCAATCAACAGACGTCGACCGGCCGACCGGCCGAGCATCCGGGCGATGATATATTCCATCATGCTGCTGCTGTTGCTGATGCTACTGCTCCTCCTCCTTGTCATATTATGCGTAGGTTTACCATACAAGGCGTTGACGAAATCATATCATCAGGTGACTCAAATTGAGTTGGGCAGAGTTTCGGACATTGGCAAAATTACGCAAACTCTCGCTGATACTGCCTACCTAGGTACCGGTAGGTAGGTAATCAGGGGAGGATCAAGAAAGATGCCAGTTGGCGACGGCTGGTGAGATTACTATCATAGTACATCGTAAACTACCTAGGTAGTTTATGATGTACTGCTCCGTGCCTACCTGTACGAATAGAACATCATCAGTGATCCCCGGATTTCTATGGGGCCGGACATCCGATGGAGTGGGGTGAGTGGATAAGATGGGACACTAGGCTACATTCGTCCACGACGTACAAGCTGCATCACGTGAATTTGAGCCACAAGTGTGTGCACCAGCCTCGTGAGGCCGCTTTCTCTCGGTCTGCGTTTTGCGTCGACATCAAGGTCAACATCAGCAACGACGTTTGTCCAGATGGCAGCACATCCCCTCCATGGCCCGAGACAGGCTGCATTTTGACCCAGCCTGACAGGGAGGGTACTTCTCACTGTTCCATGAGATTCATTTGGCCACTTCGCTGCAGTGCAGCGGGCTTGGCCGAGGCCTGCTTGCTGCCATGCGATGCGTCGCGGAGCCTCACTTCAAGGTAAAGCCAAGGTATGTATGTGCTTCTCTGCCACCGCAGCTTCTTCTGATCTTCCGGCAGCTTGTTCGCGCGGAAGGAGCGTTTCTATCTGCTGCTTTCCATCCTCTCTGAAGCGGCCAGTGCCGTGTGCTACACATTCATCAGCAGCCTCTGCTGCCTCGCTCATCACATCACACAGTTAGTCACTCAGTCACACTCTCAGCCCGCTCGCCCGCCCACAGCCTCCAAGGTTCGGTTCCTGGCTCCTGGGGGCCGGGTTTACTTCGGCTGACGCAACATTCCGGCCATAATATTCAGTCCACCAAACCTGCCGCACCCGCCGCTAGCGCCATAACACAGCCAGTGAGCCCGCCATCCACAGCAGAGCTTCATCCGACGAATAGGAGCGCCCAGGAGCTCATCAGCAAACTCTGAGGGAGGCGAGGCAGAAGCACCAGCCGCACCGCACCGCACCGGCAAAAACAGCAGCAGCAACAGACAGACTCTCTGGCGGACCGTGGACCGTGAACGACAGAGCAGCAGCAGCAGCAGCAGCAGCAGCACCCACCACCTGTCGCCCCCCCCCTCTCACACCTTAGCTATCAATCATACCATACCACACCGATCCGCGATTTTCTTGCTCGCCCCGAAAGCTCCCTCCCCATTCGCGCCCCCCCTGCCGTCACCGACGAACAACAACAATCACCGTCCAGTCTTGCAGCTAAATTTCTGCCATCTCCATTCAACTCCACCAAAGCTCCCTTCAACAACCCCTCCAACTCCAACACAAATCCGCAACAGCCTTCTTCGCGTAGAGACTTGTTTTTTTCTCTTGTTAGAACTTGCATTCGACAACGCGCATTCCATCCCCACTTTGACCGAATCATAGAATTTTATTTCGCCCCGAATCTATCGAGTCCTTTCGTGCCCTCGCATCAGCATCAACAACAATGGCCGGCGGCAAGGGAAAGTCTGGCGGGAAGACGTCCGGAGGCAAGGCTGCGGCCGAGGTCCCCAAGAAGCAGCAAAGCCACTCTGCTCGCGCTGGTCTCCAGGTAAGTTGCGCGCTCTAATGATGATGCGCCGGTTCTGCACCTTGGTTTTTGGGCCCCGATATCGAGTATCGACCGACACACGACTCCCTTTTCGACGCGTCTCACCCGCAATAATCGACCGACCCAGCCTCTCTCTATCGATTACCCACGCGATGCGCCAGTTTCCATCAATAAACATGTTGCGCGACCATTTTCTTCTTTTTGCATCGTATACCTGGCTTGCCATGATGTACTGGATACTGGTCGCGTGCATGATGGATGAGTTGGGGCTCGAAACCAATGGCGCAAAGACCGCATCGCACGCAGTCATGAAAATTTCCTAGGCCAGCCGTCACAGGTTGCTAATTACGCACTCTTCAGTTCCCCTGCGGTCGTGTCAAGCGCTTCCTCAAGGCCAACACACAGAACAAGATGCGCGTCGGCGCCAAGGCTGCCGTCTATGTCACCGCCGTTCTCGAGTACCTCACTGCCGAAGTCCTCGAGCTCGCAGGCGTACGTCTCCCCTTCTTTCTCCACTCCTCCCCGTATCCCGTTGACTCATCGGGATTGCTGCCTGGACTCCTGACTAACACGCGTCCCGTAGAACGCCGCCAAGGACCTCAAGGTAAAGCGTATCACTCCCCGTCACCTGCAGCTCGCCATCCGTGGTGACGAGGAGCTCGACACTCTGATCCGTGCCACCATCGCCTTTGGTGGTGTCCTGCCACACATCAACCGCGCGCTCCTCCTCAAGGTCGAGCAGAAGAAGAAGGCCAAGGCGCTTGAGGCATAAATACCCGATATGGCTCGCAACATAATCAACGTTGATATTTCCGGTTGGCTTTTTTCTTAGGACGGTAGTTTTTTGGGGGGAGGGTGCGGTTCGGTCTCAAGGGATGCTCTTTTTCCGCTTTCCTTGACACTGGTCAGATATGAGGACGGATGCAGGTGCGCCAGACGTTGCATAATCTGCTTCACGACTTGTTTGGAAACAAAATAAAAGAAAGAAGAGCATGCAACGGCTCAAGTGCGTGGGTGCATGCTGGGTTTTTCCATCTAGGAGACGTTGACGGGCAACGGTGCTGGAAAGAGGGCGCAAAAGAGCCAAGAGCGCGTTGTTCATAACGGGCGTTGCAAGACCACCAGCCTGCACGCTTCCAAGGCCTGCGCAAGCAGATTCGCCCCGAACCTGGCACTCAGCTCAACAATGTATAACATTTCGAGGTTCCTGTTTCGGTTCCCAACAAGGCACGCGCGGATATGGCACTCGGCTGATGGGTTTAGGTAGACGAAATAAAATTGTAATAGGTGGGTGTGGGGTTGCAAAATCTTACTGTCTTTCTACTGCTTGTGCCCGACGTTATGCATGCTTGACTTCTCTTCGACGGAGGGGGGAGGGAGCTTCCATCAAACCACCTTCCCGCCGTTTCCCTTTTCGACGTCCTCAACCTCGAAACAAGGACCCTCATCCTCGCAGCTCCGTCCATCATCCCGCTCCAGCCCTCCAGCCGGCACGCGTACCAGCGAACTCCCGAGCATCACCGGATCGACGGTCTGCCATGGTTCCAAATCCCCATCTATGGCCATGGCGGAGCTGCTGCCATCGTAGTCGGGACACCCGCCAGCGATGGACCCCGATCCCGACTGCAATATCACCTCTCCGTGACGTGTCGCCCTTAAGTGGTGGCCCTGAGAAGGATAGTCGCACTCCCGCCAACAGTTCCTCCGCCGCCCCCGCCGCCCGTGTCGGCCCTCGGACGCCGGGGGTTGGGACGGGGGCCGATCCCCCACGCCCTCGCGCCAGGTAGCCCACGCCCTCCAGCGCTGGTAGTCGAACTCCATCCGGCACACCAGCCCCCTGCGCCGCCTGGGCCGGGTGCAGAGCCGGTGGCCGCAGCGGGAGCAGCGTCGCGTGCAGGCGAGGCGGGCTAGGGTGCTGCAGTTGTGGCGGCGCCAGGTCCAGGAGCGAGGGAGCGGCCGCGGCCGCGGGCGGAAAGAAGTCGGGGAGAGGAGCGTCTGGGACGCGGGATGGGAAGAGTCTGGGGAGGTCGATGGCAAGGAGCGCCGTGCTCGAGCCGGGAATGGGCTGAGAAGTGGCTCTTGGTGTTGCGGGATGAGGGCCGGATGGCGATGCCCTGCGTGGGGCGTGGGGTCCGCCCGGCCGCGGAGAGCTCTCGGGGCGCTTGACTTGCGCTGGTCTGGTCATCGTTGCCGTGCCCCTCTCGACGAGCACGACTTGTTTGGCGCCGTTCCGCCAGAATCCAATTCGAGGTCGCCCGATATGGACTTCCGCGGAATTTTTAGGCCCAGAAGTGAGGCAAGTGTGATTCTGAGGCGCCTGGGAGGAAAGCCCGAGATATTTCTTCAAGCACATGCGAACAGCACATGGTGACCGTATCACTGGAGACGCCGGCGGGTGGATGATTGCAGGCCAAAACAGTGACCGGTCAACAACGAGCCGCGTCAAACTCTCGGCAAACCCGGGCGCGTCATTTGCGCAAACAGCCTCGTTGCCAAATAACTCACTTAACTCAATATGGTATGTCGGAAGAAAAAAGAAGAAGAAACAGGGGCCCAGTCATCAGAACTACCTGTCGAATTAGATGCCACCCGGCCCCCAGGCCGCGGAGGACGATGCCTTCTTGATCCGCGGCGCCCCCCTTCTCACCCCGCGACAAACATCACAAAGGGGCGCACTCCCTCCCACGCCGTCTCCGCGCTCATAGAGCATCTCGGGACGTTCAGTTCAGACCGAGACGAAGTTCGGATCGGCGGTGGCGCGATATCTCCTTTGACGGCCGGCCGCTTGGCGGAAAACCGGGCCCCTGGTCTCGGGATCTCTAGCAAACATGGGTGGACGACGACGCGGAGACGCCCCCCTCCTCGTTTCACCAACATCACATCTTGTTTTGTTTTTATTGAAACGGCCTCGAGGAACCATAAGGCGGGAGAGAATAAGAAAAAGTTGATCGTCAGATCGAGCACATCGTTGAGAAATCGACATGTTTCAGGGGGACCCAATCAGTATTGGCCACCAATTCATTGCCTGTACCATCCTTGCCCCAATCGTAAAGGAGCTCCCATCACAATTCATTCATCATCGTGAGAACTCAAAAGTTTGAAACCAAACGCAATATATTTGACAAGGCGCAAAACGGCAGTGGCCCTGTGTGCGGCTCTCCCCATATCCTCATTCTCTTCAAATTATCCACGTACCCGAGACACAATCCCGCAGGCAAACCAAATGCCCGGCAGTCCCCGTACTCTGCCATCTCTTGTCTCCTGACATATCAACACGAGATTCATCATCCACTGATCTCGTCCTGTCCTCTTCTCCCAAAATGCTCGCAAATGCATGGTAAATAATCCGCAAAACAAATAGCAAACTCTAACAAACAGGCCGCAAGAGCCCGGCCAAACACGAACAAGCAGCTCCAATGCAGCCTCAACGCCAACGATCCCACCATGTGTTCCGAAAGACATCTAAAGAGTGAATAGATGAGTTCGCGGGCGATGACGCACTCGAAAGGGATTGAGGGTTTGGTTTCAAAAGACCCAGATAGAAGAGAGCGAGGAGTTTGGGACCCGAGAGGAAAAGACTACCAAAACGGGAAATGCCAGTACGAAACAACGCCCCAAATCAGTTTCAACTTTTCTTTTCTTCAGCGAGCAGCTCATGAGCTGTTTTTGTTCTGAAGTCGACACTCCAACCGGCCTTGGTCATGAGACCAAAAAAGACAATACCGACCTTGGATGATGGTCTTTAGGTGATGCCGGACCGCGGTAATTAGGTGAGTATAGTCATGGTCGCTGAAGCATATTCTCGTCATCCAAAATCGGGTTTTGTCGAGCATGCCAGTACAGCTATCTAGACATAAAAAGGTCGTAACAGCGTATTCATCGTCAATGGTGGTTCATATGCTTCCGCGCGCCATCAAAGATATGGCGCGGAAACACGAGGGTATAGGGGACCGCCCATGGGCCTTTTTTTTAGCCATGTCGAAATGGTTGCCCATATCAAGTTTTTTTTCTTGTATCCAGGTTTCTTTTCCGTTCATCCTTCTCTTGTCGTGAAACAGCGATGAGCCGAGATTCCCTTGCCGGGCGGGTGCCGTGAATCCAAAATCGGATGCCGCCACGACATTGAATTCTTCTATCCACCAAATCCGAGACGGCCGAGCGAAACATCATGACGCTGCCAAAGGCTCGTTTTCAACAAAATCATCATTATAAGCAGTATGGATATGGTGTGGGAGAGTGTCCATCATGAAAAGCAATGGCGGATATAACACAGGGGGGGTGGATTTATCGATTACCGAGCGGTGGGGGGCTTGGTGAACTCGTCGAATGTCGTTTGTAGTCTCTATGCGTCGCGAGTCATGAATCGTGTCCTCATTGTAATTGTTGTCGTGGCAGTCTCGGCGAGGTATTAGGAATCGAATTTTGTCTAGTGGAATCGGGACGCGCCGGCGCTTCCAGCGCGAGGGGCATTGTCTGAAGAGTCTGTCGCCAGTTAGCTTTGAAAGGGATCGCTGAGATGAAGAGGGCATCGAGTAAACTAACCGCTTCCGCGATGCATGTGGCCGTTGGAGCGGTTGCGGCCGCTGAAGCCGGCAGAGGCTTCCCACTCGGGACCTCGGGGCTGTCTCTCGGGAGCATTGCGGTTGCCACTGTTAGCACCGGGGCGCTGGCTCCCAATGGCACCAGGGGTGCTGCGCGCCTGGGAATGAGCAGCAGACTCGTACGACCCGAGATTAAGTCCGCCGAGCGAGCTGAGCAAGCTGCTGTCGGTTCCGGGAGTGCCAACCGTACCGGAAGTGGGCGTCAGGTTGGGCGTAGCAAGCTGACTCGACTGGTTCACGCCTGCGTTGTAGTCGCCAAAGCGAGGATTCGAGTTACCTGACTGCGGGATGTTGCCAATGCCGTTCATCGCCGTCAGGTAACCCGAGGAGGACGCAGACGGGCTGGGGCTGAAAGAGCGCAGGTCGGCAAAGCTCTTGGCAGCACGAAGGTTAGCAAGACCGTTTCCATCAGGGCTGCCGGGAAGCTCCAGAGTCGGGCCCTGGCGGCCGATTGCATGGGAATAGTTGGTGCTACCACTGCGAGCTTCCCTGTCCGCAGCGAAGTCGAAGGTAGCTGCTCTGCTGAGGCCCTTCTTGTGGTAGTCCAGCCCGACAGCGGGCGAATGAATCTGGGCCGTGGGCGACGGAAGCTGTCGCTTAACTACGTGGATCTGGCGCGACTCGGCCTCTCCAACAGAGTTGTGCTCTAGACCCATGTGATGGGCCAGGATGTGAATCCGTCGGCGCTGCTCGGGCGCAACAGTGGAGGGGAAGATTAGAATCTCGCGGGACGTGTCACGCTTAAAGAGAGTGAGCTCGGTGTAGAATTCGAGAGTCTCGGGGTCATTCAGGTCAATATCTCCATCTGTTTTGTCAGTATACACGCATGGTATATAATGCAGCAAGTTTGACTTACCCAGTGGACCACGGGGCTGGTTGCTCGAGACACTGTTCAGAGTCTGCAACGATGGCTGCTGGTGCAGCATCGGAGCGCGGTGCTGCTCCTCGAGTTGTCCACGTCTCTCCCTTTTCTCACGTTCAATTCGCTCCCGCTCGGCCTCGGGCAGCATCTTCTTGTATTCGACCCTGAGCTTGCGGCCGTGAACTTCCATGCCATTCATGGCATCGATGACAATCTTTGTGTCTTCGGGGGACTGGAAGTTGGCAAAGGCCAAACCGCGGAAGACACCGTTGTCGAAGTGATAGTTGAAGGCATAGGGCTGAGGCAGATGCATTTCCAACATGACGGCAGCAAGGGTCTCCTTGCGCACAGCAAAGGGAATATTCTTAATAACGATGGCGGTAGGGATCAGCTGCTCCTCTGTTTGTGAGCTAGGTCGCATGTCGCCTTGTCCGTCGTAGCGAAGACCGTTCGACATTCCGCCGTTGATGCTAGATCCGTATGATCCGTGCATACCGAGGCCCTGGTCGGTCCAGTTCTTCAAGAGTGGAGATCAGTTTACTGAGGTGCAACGAGTGGATGGTTGTAGTGCATCAGGGACTTACCGTGGGCAGGGCGGCTCGGCGGTTGACGCTCCTCTGTCTGTTGGCACCATTCATGGCACCGCTAACTGTTGCAACAGCGCCAGCGTTGTAGTTCCATGTCTGGCTGTTGTCGAGCATGTATCCCCCGGGCATTCCATTGGCGGACATTTGATCCATTGCTCTAGGGTTGTAACCAAGGCGGTCGGAAGGGAACAGGGCGGAGGAGCCCAAGCCATTGTCGTAAGGACGCTGAGCCTGACGGGGTAGGGAGAGGCCAGATTGGAAGCCGCCCGCATAGGCCCTCGAGGAGCTCGGTGAGCGATTGGGGGGGGCTGAATAGTCGAGATACATGTCGTGTTGTTGCTGACTCATTGTTTTATTTGAGATCGAGTCTCGGCGACAGGCAGATACTGGGTCGAAATCCAGCACCTGTGTGATATGCCGACTAGGGAGTGGTGTGGGATGTTGGTTGAGGAGGGGGAGAGATGCAGGCTGGCAAGGGGCAGCTGGCAAATGCAGTGGGAAAAAATGCCCTCGACAAGACTGACGTGTTGTGGACGGGGAGAGTCAACGCCCTGAGGTCTGGTGGGCGATGCAGCTGCAGTATGCGGAAAAGGAATAGAATGTAGTTCGCCTGACAGACACGCAAGGCAGGCTGCAACAGAAAGCCGCAGAAATTCTTCTTTTTCCGTCGTCGTCGTTGTCGTCGTCTTCGTTCGTCGTTGTATTTCCTCCTTCCCTTTCCGATGGACGGCCGTTCGCTCGTTGAGATCGCTCGTCGTTACAGTCGTGCAGGTCCCCCGAAGATGGGACTGAGAAGTAGAGTGGGAGTGAGTATGCGAACGGCAGAGTAGTCGCACACTGTGGCCAAGGGGAGAGAGAGAGAAGACGAGGGAAAGCAACAAATGCCGTGGCGGATGTTATGTAGGGGCGTGGAAAGGGGAGATGGGAAGAGTAGGTTAGGTAGGTTGGTAGGTACGGCAAGTAACCGGCGGGAAGACGTGGATGCGGGATTGGTATGTATTGAATTTGGATTGGATGATACGGGCTTTGCGGGATGGGCGCAGATGGGTCGGTGCTTGCTTTTCGCTCGCTTGCTCTTGTTTCTCCGCCGAAGACGCAGGGCAGGGCAGCGCAGCGCAGCAGAACAGAGCAGAGCAGAGCAGCACAGAGCAGCACAGAGACAGATACAGTCGCAGTCGCAGACACACGATGGCCTGGGGGGTGGATGTTGCTTTGCGCGCCTTTTAGAGGGGGGTGAAGGGCAGGCGGGCGCAAAGGACGAGTGGCCGGTGTTGTTGTTGGTGGATGGTAGGTGTGTGTGTGTGTGTGTGTGTGTGTGTATGGATGGATGGGGTCGTAGTGTGTTGGATTGGAAGACGAAACGTAAATGTAGTTTAGGTAGAGGACGAAGATAGAGAGCAAACCAGTAGGAAGGGGGAGGGGGAGGTGAGGGGATGGATTACGACAGGCGCTGCTGCTTTCCGCCTGGTGTTGAGGCTCAAATAATCCAAGAGCGAAGGGGGAAGGAAAGGAGAGGGAAGGGGGTTAAGGGGAAGGTTAAGAGGATGAATGGGAAGATCGAGCGACGAGGGGGGAAAAATTGTTGCAGTAAAAAAAAAGAAGCTGAAGAGAGGAGGCTAAAAAGGGGAGCTTCTCTTCTCTTTTTTTTTTTTTTTTTTTCTCCCCTTCCTTTCTGCCCCTTCCGGTATTTCTTTTCCCCCCTCGTCGTCGACGATGGATAGGTAGTGGACGCAGCTGATGAAGAGGCCCACAGTGAGGAAGGGTACCAGCCAACGGGGGGGTGGGAGAAAATGGGCGTGGCAACGGCAGAAGGCGAAAAGAAGGCCAGGGCACTAAGGGGGGGGGGGGGGGAGTGGGGAGGATATCTCATCAGGGACGGTAAGGAGAGATGGGCGACAAGGGAAGAAAGCGACTTTGGACTTTTTCTCTTAGTCTCTGGGCTCTCTGTCTGCACTGTACTAGTGGTAGTACGTGTGTACATACCTAGCCAGGTTGGGGCCTGAGGACTAGAGGGGGAGGAGCAGGGACAGACACGGCAGCAGAACAGGAGGCATGGTATGGCAGTGTCCGGGTCCAGGTGATGGGGTAAGGTTAGTTTAGTACTTGTGTGGTGTGGCTAGCACCCACTAGGTATCTTCCCCTCTCTAATCATTGACGATAAACACATCCATCCAGCCAAGGGAATGAGCCATGAGCTACCTACCTATCTTGGGTGTGCAAATGGACATTAATACAGACATACATACATACCTACCTACCTACCTACCTGTCTACCTACGTACATAGGTAGCTAGCTGCCCAATGAGGTACAGTACTACCAGTACCTGCCTAGGTAGGTCAGCAAGGTTAGATAAGCAGGTACCTAGTAGGGTACAAAGCAACGCGTACGCACACACATATCCCCCAAACACACAAGTCCAGGAACGAACGGGCGCGCCAGAGCGAGCTTGACACTCACTGACAGGGCCGCTAATGGGCGGAGACGGGACTGTCTGTCACTCCCGTCAGAAGGAAGACGAGACGCTCTAAATGGGAAAAGGTACCACGTTACCTAGACGTACCTTTTCTTCCCCTGAACTGACCTCTTATCGTCTCCTGTCAGTGAGCGACGACCGACTTACCAGCTAGGTAGGTAGGTAGGTACCTAGATAAGTAGTCAGCGGTCGCCGGACCAAGCACAACAAAGTGCTGGGCTACCGATCTGTCCTTCATCTGGTCTGGATACCCTAGGTATGTCCCCTTCGGTTCGACAAGGTCTCTTATATCGAATGCGCAGACCTTATCCCGCATTCTTTGCCCGTTGTCGTGCCAAGGACTATGGCTAACTACCTGCCTAGTGGACAGTGCCTACCACCTGGACTGTGCCTGTGGAAGAAAGAAAATTGGGGGACCGCGGCACCTAAACTACCTACCTAGGTAGGGTCTACCTAGGTAGGGTCTACCTAGGTAGGGTCCGTCATTTGCCTCGCTGGGAGCACTGTGCGGAAGCGTTGGCCCTAGCAGTCGCTAAAAGGTCCTCCTGGTCGTGTCCCTTTTTGTGCCTGTCCTGTCACTACCCAGTCCCCTATCCTATCCTATCCTATCCTATCCTATCCTTTCCTTCGCGTCTGCACCAGGTTCTTTGGGCAGTGGGGGGTCCTTGACCGACGATTTGACAGCAAAGAGACCAGAATGAATGTTGGGGCCCTGGGCAAATTTTTTTCTTTTGGCTCGCAATATCACGGATGGTGGGCTATGGCCATGGCTACCGCAGCCCTTCTGCTCGCATCGACAACACTATCTGGTCGCAATGCCGAAAGGTACATCAGCACAAAGATGTCTCGAGCACTCGGCAATTGCGGCTTGTCAAAGTTTGCCGACCTCAGAACACCTTTCTTCACGCTTACGATACAAAAGCCTGGACGGGAGCTGTGTGTTGACATCGGCACTGGCACTGCTCTCTGACCGTAGGTCCTGTATGTACAGCCCAACCCCTGCCCGTCTGGCTCTGGGATAGAGGGTCCCTGCCTATCGAGTTATGGCCCTGTCGTTGCCCTGTACAAGCAAGCGTAAGGACAAGAAATAAAGAGAATTACACAAAGGAGGAAGAGAGGAGAATAGAAGGAGAGAAATAAAAAAAGAGAGAAAAACAGTAATGTCGGGTGCCGCCAAGCCAGGTACCCCCGGCAAACCGTATGCGGTGCGTTCTGCATGGTCAGTGGATAGGGTGATGGTGGGCATGGAGTGGAAGGGCTCGTCTCGCGTCGTCTCGTCTCGTATCGGTTTGTCGCGTGCGAGTTTTATTATGTAGCTATGAAGTAGGCTCAACCAAGTGAGAAGGAGAAAGGAGGAGATGGGCTATGGACAAGCATGGTCTGGAACGTGACGACTTCTGCGACTGGCTGCGAGGCACCCGTGCCAAAGGTCGATGGGAAATGGGAGCCAAAATGCCATGTTGTGCTATATCATACTGTGCTATACCATGCATGCTGTGCCCATGCCCGCCCGAGCCCGTACCCTAGGTCTTGGGTGCCAAATGGGTAAGGAAACCCATTTTTCGGAAGACAACCCATACGTGAAAACCGGGCCCATCTCTCCAGACTTTTCACCTTCTATTTCTTCCTTCTTCAGCCCTCGGCTCATTGTCAGTGACCGGGGGGGTTTAGGTTATACCGCATGCCACAACCGTCGGCTCCGACCACGGCGACGAGCAGAGAACGAGCCCGGGATGGAACCGGGAAGGTAAGAAGGGTCGCAGCGGAGAAGGGGATCCTCGACGGATATTGGAGCTTCACCTCTGCAAGTGGAGTTGGGGGGGG
>MU843449.1:320074-343984 GCA_030867255.1 Colletotrichum somersetense | reverse complement strand
AAGGAGAAAAAAAAGCCCATCCGCCAACCTGTAACGTCAGACGGACAAAAGGTCTGTGACATGGTCATTGCTTGTCTTTCTTCTTCTTCCGTGCTTCCCGTCCCTCCCCCCCCCCCTTTTTCCCGCTACAACCAAGACCTGAAGCACCTAAAACTAGCCCTTTTCTTGTTTTACCAAAGAAAGTCGATGACGATACCACCCTGGCTGAGCGAGGCTTACCACTAGTGAGACAAAAACCACTTTACGCGGTCGCGATTACCCCTCAACGCGCGATGCGTATGTATGTATCCCGCCGCGTCTCCGAAGTTTAATTGTCACCGAGTTTTTTGACCGTGATCCTCCCCCCCCCCCCCCCCAGGTTGCATCAAGCACGCCGGGCCTGTTTCGAGACATTTGATTTTCCCATCTTTTTGTAATGCTGCCACTCCTTTGCTCGTAAATCGGCCGTCATCAATCCCCCTCCCGTCTCGGGCGTGCTGTCATTCGACCGTGTGCCCACGACCGCCCGCCACCCACCAACGGCTTCTCTGCGCGTCGGCCCCTCCGGCCTTTCTCTATCGTTCCTCCGTCGCCAATTGAACAGCCACACATACCGCGCCATTGAAACCTTGGGCCCTTCCCCCCCTCTCCGCCTTCTGCCAACGCAGCATGCGAGTTGGCGTCGGTAGCCAACTGCTCGGTTGCATTGGCTGGCTGATGGTGAGCAGCAGCAGCTCGACTCGGTCGCCTTTCCCTAGCCTTGGTCCCGTAGGTTCGCGCAGGGAGGCTGGACGAGTAGAAGCGCGCAAACGCCAAATCCCCCGAAGCCACGGGTGACAGGGGCCCTTGTCCCGGAGGCAAGGAACATGGTCTACTTACCCCTCACCCGGCCGGCGACCAGCACCAAGTAATGCTACCGCACACACACGCTCTCTCTCTCTCTCCCTCTGTCCAATTATTAGTCCCTGAGCTACTCCGTAGAAGGGATCCGGGTTGGAGGCACTGGTCTTCAGCTCAGGAACGTCGCGAACCAGCGTCGACCTCCCTACACCATCTCCAAAGGGCGCGCGCCGCGGGGATGGCGCCTTAATCCAGGTTTCGGAGATGGGCAGAGGGAGGGGAGAAATACGCAATTAACTCCCCGAACCGGGTTTGCACGCGCCAGCCACGAGCGCCGGTCAATCCTGTCCGTCCGCTCTTCTGGTGCCACGCACGCAACACCCGGGTGGGCCGCGCAGCTGATGGCCGAATGCGATTCGATTGGGCCGAAGTTCTGATGGCCGGATTCCACGAGAATCCCGCCCGCTCGTTTTCAATCGCGAAATCTCGTCGTGTCGTGTTGGCCCGAGGAAGTGTAGCCGTTGTCACCCCACCAATTCCAATATCCCCTGCCGCTCGCGCCGTCCAGCCAGCCTGGGAGACAGAGAGGGTTTCCTTGGCCGGTCCGTCGATGATTCATGCTGACCGGCCATGATGTGCACATTGGCTCATCGGGCACGCGGTTAAAACAAGACAAGGGGCGCCTGGGCTTTGCGTCGTGTCGTACCGTGTCGTGTCGTGTCCCACTACGTTCGTGCGTAAGGACGGCCTGCCGGAACCCTCGACGAAACGCCAGCAGGTAACCCTCCGCTCCCAATCGGACGCCGAGTTGCAAACGCAAAATCATGGGATGGAGTGCTCCCCCGCGACGCAGACGCGCCAGAATACGCGCCCCTCGAGCCACCCCCACGCGACGGGCGACGGGGGCGACGGCGATCCTGACAGTTGGATGCCACGCTTTGTCCGGAGCACCGGGTCCGTGGAACCCACCCGGACCCCCCTTCTTCCCAGTCCCCAATCCAACGTGGTGACGCTACCTGTCAAGCTACTGCTGCTGATGCTGATGCTGATGCTGCTCGTCTTCGAGAAGCCTAGATGATCATGAAGCCAAGCACCCGTCGTCTCCTGCACGTCTTTCGGCCTGGTTGTGGATCAGGGGCCAGCTGACTAGTCCGGCCATCACAAGGCACGCAATCCCGCCCGGCGTGTCATTGAGAGTGATCGACAGGACGGAACTGGCCAATATCGATATCTTGGCCCTGAGTCGGAATGGCTCAGCTCCCCCCCAGAACCTGTCCCGCGTCCGCGTTTCCACGGTCACGCGTAAAACCACTCATCTTGTGACTATTCCCCTCACGCCGAGGAGTCTTCTTTTCTTCTCCAAAGAAAATATTTTTCTTTTTCTTCACGTCACCGGAGGGGCTCCTGCATGCGAGCTTTTTCGACGCATGCACGAGCCAAAGTGGTTGCATGCACCGTCCTTTTTTGTTCCATCGTGTACGAAGTAACCCCCTTCCGCGCTCCACGCCCACGGCCATCCTTTCGTGCGGCGGTGGAGCGCGCCTTTGGGATCTGGACGCGTCTACTGGCAACGGTCGTCCCGGAAGAGACGGTTTCTTGCACGGTCGAGTCTTCCCCCGCAGTGGATCACCCCTGTCTGCCGGTACCTATCACGACTTGCAAGCTTTCGAAAGCTTCTAACCGGTGTGGCCTGGACCCTGAAGTTCTTTTCCTCTCTTACAGAGAAACAGACTTCACGGTCTGTTGCACTGCGTAGCGCATCGGCGGTTTCGAGGCTCGGCCGTCTATGTGAAGCGTGTCTTGTCTTATCGCGTCGTCGGCTGTCTGAGCTAAAGCATGCATGCTCTCGAAGTATATCGCGAGTCGAGAGAGTGGAGTGCTGTTTGCTACCATGCCATCCGTCGCTCCGCCAGTGTCACTTCCCCGGGTTGATAGAACGTGATCGCCGCGAAGAGTCATTCGAACTTTGGGCAACAATGTGTTCAGAGCTTTTGTCGTGCAGATCGCCCTAGGCCATTTTGACTCGCGAATTTCATCACCGCTGGTTGCTCTCGGCCTCTCTCGGCTGCACCTCGTCGGCCACCATGGAAAGAATCTGAACCAGGCTCCGTTTTTCTCATCTTCCAACCACCCCTCCACCGCCCCTCCTAACGGGTACCTTTCGTCCCACGTAACAGCTTCAGCAAGCTTCGGCGATGATCTAGACGCCAGCAGGCAGTCCCCGGCCTGCACTTAATGAACTCATGTACCGAAGCAGAGAGGAGGTCGGCCGTTGCCCAGAGCCACTTACGCCGGGGACGACGGCGAGATGACTCGCGGAGTGACCTCACTCACACGAGCGGGTAGCTGCATCGTGAGCCCCGGAGGTTCGGAGCTACCAGAAGGGAAAATCAAATCTTTCTGGTTCGTCTGCACGACGCAAGGCAAAAAATGGATTGAGACCCAGCCGGCCGCCGGCCGGTCACGACCCTAGTCCGCCCCGCGATCTGTATGCCGAGTCCCGCACAGTGACGCCTCTCTAGCTCCTCTGCTCGCCATCTGCTTCGACGTGATTTGCCAATGGGCCGACGGGGTCCGCGGCAGCTGCGGCTCAAGTGCCACCGTGAAGCTCCGATATCACGTAAATTTTCCTTCTTCAGTCTTCTCTGCCCCATTGGAAAAAAAAGAAAAGTCAACCGTCTCGACGGCAACGGGACGACGACATGCAAAGTTTGGAACCACCATAACCCTGCCTGCCCAGCATTGGTAACTGCTGATGATGACACTCGGAAATCCTCCTGCCCTGTTGCACGCTGCGGTGCTTTGACCGCCGTTGTGACTCTTGGAAGTGTTTAGGACGCCTGAGGTTCCTCCTCCCCTTCCTCCCAACCTCCTGGGCCCTGGTTACACCGCAACACCACGAGAGCAGTCTCTTCGGGCGGGGAAAACGAGACGTAAAGAAAACGCATGAAGAGGTTTTTTTTTTCCTTTTTTTCTTGCGGGATGGAACGTATCGGTCAGCCCATGAGACCGACTTTTCAATTCCGAAGTGACTGCTGTGGCGGCGCTGCACTGTGTGAGGTTGCCCTGAACACACGCAGCGTCTGGCAGGGTGATGGAGACGTCACTTTGTTGGAGACTCGACTAGGATACTTTGAGGTCGCGCTTGCCGATGATGGTCCATGTTCCATGCCGACATGTTGGTCGGGTCACATTGCAACACTGTGACGTTTGGAGGTAGACGTCTGGTTTAAGCCGCTTGGCCAACCGCCTCGGTTGCATCGACGCATCATAGTGTCGGTCCCGGACTCATATGGCAGCAGGCTGCCTGCGCTGCGACTGCCAGGGATGTTAGAGACACGCGACGAGACGGCTACGGTGCCTGGAATTGCAGGTACCCTCTTGGGCCAATTGCCGATAAGGCGGTGTCGGGCGGTCAACCGTCGAGTCTCAGTTAAGCATGCAATATCTGCCCGGTGGAAATCAATAGGTTCGCGAACACCCAGCGGCGGCGGCCGTGTTCAGATGGATGCGCGTCCGCCCTAAGACTCTGAGCGGAATTTCCTCACGGGGAGGTAAAGGACCGTCCGTGGGCGGTGATTGTTTGCCATTCATGGCGGACGGCACACGGTGGGTTAACCATCTCGAGCGGTGCTTGGTATCCGTACGGTACGACAAATCCACCCCATCTGGGCCCATCTGTCCTCAAGTGTTGACTCGACAAGGTTGCTGCATTCAATAGTCTGTCTTTTGTCCGGTTGTCGCCTGCCCGCAAACGAGAGCGGTGACGAGGGAGAGGGTCCTGGACAGCCGACGCTCGACAGGACTCGATGCAGGGGTGGGCTCGGATTGTCGTGGAGTTTGTGTAGAAGTGTCTCTTTCTTATTTTTCCTCCTTCGGGGATAAGAGAGATGGAGGACGAGTGTCAATTCGCACATGGATATCGCACCTTCCTAGCTACTGGTACACACCTACCGTAGGTAGTTGGTAGGTGTTCGTACCTTCCGTACCTAAACCACCCATCCGTACCTACCTACGAAGTAAGTACCTAGTTTACGAATACCTAACGTAGGCATGTATGATGAGGCTGACACTTGATCGCACCTGCCAAACGTGACGCGAGCCCCACTCCAACGTTCTCCCCCTCCCAATTAAAAATATTCCCGCCCCACCACATCAGCCACAGTCCCTCCCCGGTGCAGATCCACCCACTGCACTGCACACAAAACAACACGAGGCTTGCTTGCTTGCTTGGGGCGCTAAAGGAACGTCGAAAATTCCGATTGCCGTCCCCACCACCTCCCCGGTTCCGTCCAATCCAATCGGCACAGCCCCTAATCTGTTCCTGGACTAGCGTCAGATCTTGTGCACGTTGTGTTCTTCGCCCATGTCCGATCCCTGGATGCCATGTCTTAGTAATGCAAACCTTATCCTTTGCATTGGGAACAGTGTCTTGTGCGAATAAGACAGTTCCGGCACGCAGTACCTGTTGTGTTCAACAGTCTCTTGACGGTCCGTCACCATCAGTCAAACCTGAAGCGAAACAAAGCAAACCCATTTTCCACGAACCGTACGGATTACGATACGATACGATACGATACGCAGTACTACTACACTACGTATACACTGAACCCACCGCTGTCTGAGAAACCGTCACCGACACAAGCAACCTCCTTGCACTCACTCGGATGTCCCATCCCGGTTCGTTTCCCGCCCACGGACCCTATCCACAGACCAGACAGAGAGAAGACTAAGCTGACCGGCTTCTGTTGCTTTCTGTAGCTGCAGATGCCATCGCAGCTTTGGGTTCGTCCCATGATCTCCGACACACGTTGACACCAAGCGCCCGGCCCCCCTTTGCCCCTTTGCCCCTTTGGCATGCTGCAGGCCCTGTCCTGGTAGTGCCTCCTCCCGCTGGAGCTCTCTGATGATGATTTTTCCGCCTCCTAAATACTATAGGCTGAGGACGACGGGCTCCTGCTGTGTGTCAAACCTCGACCATTCGGGACTCCGTTGGCACTTCAGAACAAATCGGAGTGCTTCGTCGCGAAGAGATTTTCACGCCTCAAGCTTCCCCTTGCTGCTGCACTGTCTTTCACAATATCCCGCCCATTTCCTTTCTGCTGGGAGCATGGTCATCTGGCCAATACTGGGGGGGGGCCTGCAGAAGAGAAAAGAAAAGGGAAAAACGCCGGCAAACGATGCTTCTAGAGCTTCAGCTCGGGCCTCGCTGGCATCCTCGGTAATGCTCGTTATTACCGCTATTAATGCTCTCACGGCCTGGTTCGCACGAGCACCGCCTGGTGGCCGAGTTTGGCCGTATCCGCATTAGGAGGTCGAAACCACGATTCCACAGATGGAAGGCCAGACGACGCCCGACAGAGATCACTGTTGTGTCTGTCTGGACCAGACCACCCCGTCGCACTCGACGCCCTCGCCTCGTCAACTTCGGTCAACCGAGAGATTGGGATTCGTCCGTTCGGCCAAGGTCGGCGCTCTCTTCGCTCATTTTATCGCAAGCATCCCCTCCCCCATGCCGCGTCGCCTGCGACGTCCGTCGTCCAAAAAACGGACTGCCCAACGTCCCTGAATCAGCTTTCCATACTTTCTACGTACACTATGTGGTATATCCCTTGTCACTGGCTGGAGCCCAGGGGAATAGCTGCACATTGATCGCCTGCCATCCCATCCACTGCAACCATCACTAACCCGACTTGAGCAGGACCAGATATTACGCCCTGCTATGCCCTGCTAGCATGTGTGTGTGTGCGTGCGCACACACACACTACCATAAGCAACGGAAATAGAAGCAAAGCCAACCCCCCCCGCATGGCTGCTCAACACCACACTACCGTCGCCCGCGTGAGCCCGTGTGGTGGTAAGGGGAGAGAGAGCCCGTGCAAAACCCAATGCAGCTGCCAGTCTGACCCAAATACAGCATTCGCCGCCATCGCCGCCATCGCCGCTGCGACTATTGTCGACGGCCATGTCGAGTTTATCAGTGTTTCAGGCCTCCTGCGCGTGTCTAGGAAACATCGCCGCAAACTCTACAATGTACGAAGTAGCATTGCCTCCATCGCCCCCACTGCTGTCTTACGAAGCTTTGTCCTCCATCGGTGCCGCAACCTGCCCATCCATCGACCCATCAAGTCGAGTCGTCAACCGAACATAACGTTTGCCGCAGCAGAGGGGAGCGAACAACCCGACAGGCGAGCATACGTCAAGCTGATTGCTACGATTAGGAGTATCCCAAACGTTGGAACAAACCACATGGCGCTGGCAGGAGTTGCGCCTTTTCGAAAAGCTCTGCTCTAAAAAGCTAGCCGGGCCAAGCCACGCTGCAAGGTACTCGCAACAACGACCTGCCGGGCTCCGTGTCAAGTACAGCTAGCTCCCTATGCCTTTTTCGTCATCTCAGGCTTTGGTGCCTGATATGACAGACGTAGCAGCTGAGTCGCGTGGCGGCGGTAATGATCGTCGCTTTTGATTCAGGCACAGAGCTCGCTGGCCAACGAGGCCGGAGGCCCTAGATCGTACATAGCCTATCATCAACCCCTGCTGGCTCTGCAAAGCAAGAGACATCAGCACGCTTAGGCTCCCCCCCTCCAAACCTTAGCAACTGCGGAACGGATATGGCTCGCTCGCCTCACCCGTCACTAAGCCCGTTTGAACACGGTGACATTCAATCGCAATATCCCATCGCTCGAGGAATGATCAGTCGCCCTTGCAACATGCATTTTGTGCTGGGTTACTAAAGGATACGGTGCTTTTTCCATTAAACGCGCCTCAGAAATACTCGAGCTGCAGGGTTTCTCCGGTTCAGACACGGCAATACCGCCACATGTCATTGAGCTGCCAAAAAAGCAAAGACTGTTGATAGACAGACCATTTGCCTTTTTAGCGAGCTGCTGCTCCCCGTTCAGCCTAGGAGAGTTCATGCCATGGCGCGAGGCTGCATGGAAGCCCCCAGCCCGTTGCCTAGGTGCAGCAGGCTTTCCGAAAGAGAGCTTTGTGCCGAAATACCTACGCTGCTCACACGGCTCGCCGCCGCATTATGGAAATTCTGTTTCACCACTGCCTTTACGAATGCATAGTTCACCTCGGGGATACGCGCGCGTGGTGGAGAGTTTCGACAGAGACAGCTACGCACACGTGAAGTGTCTATCAGACTTTCAAACCACCGAACCGTGAGTTCTGAACTGACGCTGTTGCCTCATGCCGGCCAAGGCGTCGATAGCGTGCCACTCCAAGCAGTATACGAATGGTCGGTTGGTCGGTTGGTCCATACTCGCTCGCTCCTCACCACGGAAACGGTAAATGAGTTTTCTATTCCGTGCCTCCATACCACGTTGCCCCAGGCGGGATCCCGGCATCAGGAAAGAAAGTCTTCAACCGCGACCTCACTTAACGACCGACGGACAACCGCTGTAGAATGCCGCGTCGCTGTCATCGGCTCATGACGTCTGGTTGGTCGCATTTACTAGTGTTCCAGCTGCAGATACGCACGCATCAAATCAAAGAACCCGAGGACACGTCCCCCATTCCAGCCCGGGCGGCAATCAGGCACGCACATATCGTGCCGTCTCGGAGAAGGTCAACCAGCTAGCCAAGCAGTGGACTCCTTTGTGGAACAATACAGAGAGTCCTGAGCACACCCAGTATAGCAGAAACACTTCCCTCCGGCATGGCCTTGGTCTTGGGTGCATACAGATACAACGTCTCGGGTTCCAAGGAAGCCTGTTGGTCGGCATCATGCCATTCGCTGTGGGCCAAAGTTCAATCCAAAAGACATCGTCCCGCGCCCCCCCGTGTTGACCTGCCAATTCGGATTCTCCCCCAGTCCCTACGCTCCCCACAGAAGCTATCACGAACCGGTCTGAGCACCACTCGAATTACAACTGTCCGCAGCAACAACCGGCTTTTTGGCTTCGCTCTCGGCATGCTGCTTCGCTCTACGTGAACCCATCCTCTTAGCATGTAAACCCCCGCCCGGCGACGCACATGTCCGCCCCCCCCCCCCCCCCCCCCCCGTCGCCCAATCTAGAGATATCTTTCCTCAATGGCGACTTGCATTTACCCCCTGACGGTTTTCTCCGGGACTCGAATCCTGCAGGACAAGTTGGATCCCCGGGCTGAGGTTCCCACAAATGGGACACCGGGTGCGCCGACCGGCCTGCCTATTCCGGGTCCTTTGGGAGGACATCACAGCACCCCGGGCCTGCTATACTAGGTGCTATAGGTAGCATCGTATGTAGCTTGTGCCAGGGGAGCCATTCGCCTGGGTGAATTTGCCTCGGCGGCTGCAACGAAGGAATCGGCAGGGCCGTCATGTGATTCGAGGCGCACACCGAGGGGAGGGGATTGACAGGTGCCTTCGCACGCAGCAAGCTGAATGTCTCGAACCGGTGCAGGATTCGCCCCCGCGGCTCCATCAGGAGGGGATGGGAGGTTTGGCCCCAGGAGAAGCGGGTTGCAACGCCAGCCAACGGAAGCGTGTCTTCATCGCGTTATAACAAGAACAGCAGTCAGTGTGTGTGTTTTTGTTGTTGTTGATGGAGGTTGATCGGGTTTCAAAACACAAACACGGCCTTGGGTTCGTCCTCGGTCCGTGGTAGTGCCATTCACCACTCGTTCGTTCGGACAAGTGGTGTTGCAGCGCCTGGATCAAAGACAGGTGTGTCATTCCGCACAGACAAGAGGAAGAGGTGAAGGAACATGGCTCATTTTTTATTTTTATTTTTTGGTATATTTTCTAAGCATTCTATATCTCAGTATCTTAGTAGCCCGGGGTTTCCGTAGGTGCAATGGGGCGATATCCGTGAGCGCCCTCACTTTCTTGATCGAGACATTGGTTATCAAAACATCTGTCGACTGTTTATTTCCACTTGGCAATATTGACCGGCAGCCCCCTACGGTTCGCGCTGTGGACGTGTTCCCCTCGGCCCTCGTCTAACCACCCAAATCCAAACGGCACAGCATCGCCATCAACAAACGAGAGACATGCATGCATACATACACACACATACATAGACGCACACCAGCACATGCTTCCATGGCTGACAAGCGGTCGGTTTGATTGCTATGTCTGCCAGCTGTTCAATATTCCCAGGGGTCTCCCCTCGAGATCTCGGATGGAGATTGGAACTAGCTCGAACAGCCCGATTCCCATTCCCTCAACCACTCCTCGACCGAGCTAGGCGACACACCGACCTAACGCTAAACTTGATGGACGAACGAACCACCCCCCCCTGTTTCTGTATCTCTGTCATTGTGTCTTTCATCCCATTCAAGAAGAAACACCGACCGCATAAGACGAACCACTTTACGCGTCTTCCCCCTCGCGTGACACGGCTTTCGCAGGGCCGACTGGGCGGCCCCTGGGGGCCGGGAAGAAGGGGGGGGAGTCCTGTATGTAATACCGGTATGATATCGCACTCTCGCATCTGCAAGCCATGCAGCAAGCCCGGCTCTTCCCACCCTATCACCCCCATCCCCTTCCCACTGTCAGCCTGCAGCCAAAACAAGATTTCGACGCGCGAGCGGCATGCCCTGTTGGAAGAAAATAATGAATAATGGCCACATGGGGGAGCCTTGAAAATGGGCATTTGTCAAACGGCGGTCCATTGGCTGGAAGACGCTCCCTCCCTTCCCCCCAGACCCCAGGCCCGGCGCACCCGCGTCAATTGCCTGCAGCGTGCTACAACACACACACACACACACACACACACACACACACACGACAATCTAATGTGCCTGTGAAAGGAAGACGGGTAATACTCCGCTCTAATTCTCCGATTGCGCAATGTATTTCGTTAATGCCAGTTCATGATTGTTGGGGGGGGGGGCTGAGAGGTTCCAGTCGGCTTTTGGCTGGCCCATGGGGTCGGGGAGATTGAAAGTGGGTTGGATTGCGCATATTGGCCCATCAAAGTCATTGATCGACTTGCCTTGGAGGGAACAAGCCTGACCGGGGAGCGACTCAGGGGAAACCAGCGATTTCGCATTTCCGACGACGGGTTTCTCCAGTAGCGTTCACTGGGTTTGAACAAGGACTTTTTGTTCAAGGCCGCCTTCCTTTCCGGTTTTTTTTTCTTTCGTTTCTTGACTCGACTCGGACTGTCCCCCGGGCGTATCGTGATAGGCAACTTTATCAGCACATGTCGAGAGTCAAGTCAAGAGGCTAGGCTAGGCCCAGGCCTAGGCCCAGGCCAGGGGCCGTTGGGGCGGGCGAACAACAGCGTCGAATGGGGTCCTCATCTCCGTGGCCCCCTTCTGATCTCGCCCGCCTCAAATCAACGAAATGTCCCCAGGGAACCGGAGGCACGTGCCGAGGGGGTTGTCTGCGAGGGGAGTGAGGCCTAAGGCATATGGATGGAAGTGCCAAAGCAAGCCGGCCTTCTGTCCATGTGTAATGAGTCGCGAGCTGCGTATGGTCCAACATCCGTCTCCCGGTGCCCGGTCACGGTGCCCGGGGCGCTAGGAAGGCGGCGGCGGAGGCGGTTGCTGGGATTGGCTCGGCGTTCTGCAAATCGGCGCTGCTGAGACGTAGGTGTAGGACGTTGGGGATTGGCGGTGATTCGGGTCGGCATCGTTAACGAGGCTTTCACCGCTGGTGTAGAAACGGCAAGGAGGATTATACAGATCAAATCGGGGTTTGCTCGATGTCGGAATGTAAAATTGTCAACCTGGGGCGGTGTCGCTGGCTAGGTGCGTTCATATCATTAGATTGCGTATGTAAGTGAGGATAAGTGCATCCAGAAGGTAGGCTTGACATTTAACTGTGATCTTTAATGAAATTAATGGACAAAGTCAGTCATGTATATATATCAATTGTCAAATACGTGTGCTATCAGCTATATGCTGCTTGCACACGCATGTGGTTGTGTACAGACGAGACAAAGTTCCCACCATCAATAACCTCAAAACCAGAAACTTCAATCTAGTGTCCTCCTCCAACTGCCTCGGAGGCAGAAAATACCTAGGTCGTGTGTGCGGGAATACTTCTAACAAGGAAATAGTAAAATTTGTAATCAACATGTATCCGAGAGGATACTTTGCGCGCTGGCGAAGTCTCTGTTCAAATCTGATGATATCTCCAGTTACGTACAACCCATCTCAATGATCCGTTTTGCATCTTTTCACCTGCCTCGAGTGTGGCTGCTGCTCGAGCAGCCTCCTGGGCTCAATGGTGTGTTTCCTCCTCACCCCGTTCCTGTCCACAACCAGCACTTCACTCCGCCCCTTCCAGTCCTTCTCCTCGACGTCCACCACGCGCACACCTCCCCCGCCGTCCGCGGCCGCTCCGTCTCCGTGCGCCATCCGCAACAGCGCGGGCCTCCCTCCGTCGCCTCCGCAGACGCTCTCCCACAGCTCCCGGGGATGGCCCGGGTCACACACCCTCCCCGTGCCCGGCGCCCAGCGCATCTGCCCCGGCATCCGCTGCGCGCCGAGGACGTCGCGGCGGTCCTCGCCCACCCAGATGGTGCGCAGCCCGGGCGTCGCCTGCACGTAGCACACCTTGAACGGCAAGAGCCCCGAGAGACGGCCGTAGTCGCGGCCCTCGGCCTGGTCCACCAGCCGCCTCGCCTCCCCGAGGATCGTCGTCTCCCCGCCGACCGTCTTCGCCACGGGGTCCGCGCCCCCGCGGGGCGACGAGAAGGTGGCGCCGGCGGGCCGGGGCGCCGGGCGGGTCATGACGAGCGTCACGCCGCCGAGGGCGGGCTCTTCGGCCGGCCAGACGGGGGACACGAGCGAGACGAGGGGCGCGCAGGTGCGCGTGTCGGCAACGGAGACCTCCATCTCGTACAGCCAGGCCGACAGCGCGGCGCCCGGCGCGGCCGTCTCGACGCGGATGCGGGAGACGGCGGCGTAGGTCGCGCGGCGGATGCCGAGGGCGCAGGCGTCGCGGTCGTAGATCAGGGGCAGGGTCGCGCCGCTGTCGAGGAGCATGCGGAAGTGCAGCGTCGGGGCGGCGTGGTCGCGCGCCATGTGCGGGTGCCGCGAGGGGCGGCTCGCGCGGAGGGCCGAGGAAGGGGCGGCGGGCTCGGGGGAGACGATGTCTTCGTCGGAGAAGCAAGCCGGCCAGCTCTCTCCGGCTTGTATCATCCCTTCGCTGTCGTCGTCGTCATCGTTACTCCGGCTGAGACGGTCGCGCTTCCTCTTCCCCGACACGTCCGCCGCAGGGCCGCCGCGGTAGACGAGGTTCTTCATCCGCCGGAAGGACATGGTGACGCTGTAGTGGCCCATGTCGTATGAGGTGTCGTTCTCCGGCAGGAAGGTGCCTCGACGCGCGGAGAAGAAGGTCGGCCCGCCGGGCTCGCGGGCCAGGGGCGGCTCGATCCAGAGCCAGCCCTCGCCGTGGAGTCGGGCGTAGCGGTCGAGGCGAGCGGCGCGGTCGGCGGTGAAGGAGGCGTAGGTCGGGGCGAAGTCGACGAGGTGGCCGGCGTAGAGGAGGGCCCAGTTAGCGGAGTAGGGGATGCGGGCGGCGCGGTAGAGCGACACGGCGGCGGCGATGTTTGCGCGCTCGGGCGGGAAGCGGGAGTCCTCGAGGGAGTCGGTGAGGAGCTCGATCCGGGAGGCTACGGCGGCGGCCTTGTGGGCGTCGAGGGAGTTAAGAGGGGTCGCAATGGGGTCCTGTGTCGCTTCTCCGAGGGGGGAGGCAGAGAGCGAGGAGGCTTGTTGCTGCTGGGCGATTAGGGCAGCGAGTTGGTCGCGGGCTTGTGTGAGTTCCTCGAGGATGGGGGAGGCGGCCTCGGGAGTCGATTGGAGGGCGGACTCGTGGATTGCCTCCCATTGGGAGACTAGACGAGTTGCTGCTTCGATTGCTGTCAGGTTCTTCCCCAGCGGCGCGCCGATGATCAGGGGTGGTGGTTGAGACTGTGTCTGCTGGGTTTGCAGGTTGGGAGACTCCGTTTGTAGACGGCGGCGCCACGCGGACTCTCGGTCCTGGGCATCTAGTTCGATGCGGACCTGTTCTCTGAGGTGTTCCTCGTGCCCCTCGATTGCAAGCTGACGAGCTACAGAGTCGGAGCTGGCGTCACTTCTCGGACAATCGTCGCCTTCTTCAGCTGAGGCTGGGGAGCTGGGTTGCGGTTGCGAAGGCTGTGCCGATGGAGGTGTTCCTGGCACCGAGCTTGGCGCAGGGCCACCGGATGAATTGCCTGTCTGATCATGATCATTGATGGACATTGTGAATATCGTTGAGAAGTTGTTTTGCAAACATCAAAACATAGAGCGAGTTCTTCCTCGAAGGCCCCCCATCTGCGGAAGTCTCTGGAAGAAATGTCTCTACTTTTGAGGCCGATCTAGTCACCTCACCAACATCTCAACGAGACTGCTGCGACTGAGCTCCTCGCCGAGCCCCTTCGGAGGACATGTCACAGTCCAGCCGCCGGGAACTCGTCAACATGGGCCAAGACTATGCCACAGAATACGACAGGGTGGTTTTCCGTTGCGACAAATGATGAATGTAAACGCTTACAACAAAGGCAGATCCAGCAATCTTCCGGAAATGGCAAACAATTGACGAGAGAGCACGGCCGGAATCGTCAATGCAGCTTGCGCCCCGAATTGTATTGTTATCCCTATGGAGCCTTGGCCGGTTTGTCGGTTTTCTCCCTTTGTACCGCGCCGTTTGTACCGTCGCCGTTGGCGGCCTTTATGGTGACCTCTTCCTCAATGCCCCCCTTGTGACGGCTCCTTTCGATGGGGCGGGAGAGAAGCTTTGGGTCTTTGAGGATAAGAGGAGCGGGAGAGGTGGCCTTTCAAAATCGTAAAATGGACGTGTTTCGCAAGTCGGGGTGGTGGATTGGTTTCCTTCAACTCTTGCTTCACTGATGTTCCGGATACGCTCTTTCTTCCTCGTCAACCTCCTGAATGTCTTGCACGGAAGCTCGTATTTTGTTTCCATCACTTGTTTCTCATTCGTAGCTCTTGTTTACGCTTGAGCTTGGACTTGACACGGGGTTGTGTTGGTTTTCTGTCGATTGCAGTTTTTGTCTCCCGCCATCAGAACTGCAAACTGCCGCTGGAGTGCACTCAGCAAACCGCCAAAAGCCATCATGGCTCAAAATCGAATGCGTAAGCGGCCTGAGCTTTCGTAACCACTTGGGTCCATCTAACAGCTTCTCCAGCCGAGCTGGCCGCCATGGTCCGCAGGCATTGTCATAGGTTCCCTACGGAAACGCTGGGGCTCACACTGAAAGCGCTCGACGACCCTGAGCCCTACCGCCTCTTCCAGCACATTGAGAACCTCATATCCATGCGCAGGATCGATGAAGTGCTGAGGAAGAACGCAGAGTTCCGGGGCCTGCTGGCCGACATGTACGGCACGCGGCACGAGTGGCTGCGCGATGCAGACCTCGGAGGGGCCCGCTGGCAAGATTCCCGCGACAGCGCGACCGCGACTCTGGCCGCGAGAGCCAAGGAGTCTGAAAGAGAACCCGCGGCCGTCGAAAAGACCAAGAGAAATCTCATGATAGAAAAGCTTGTCGAGGGCGGTGATGATGTCGGCAGGTGGGCCAGGATGTTGGGCTTCGAAGGCGTTGCGTTCTCGCAAGCTGAGATCCAAGCGGCCGCGGCGAGAATGAAGGCTGCGAGCGCCGGCTTCGTCACTGAGGATCGTGTCGGCTACGGAGTCGGCGAGGCGAGAGAGGACATCGGCGGAGTCGATCCTACGGCGTGCCCCGACGGACCCGAAGGCACATACGGCCCGTCGTCGCACATCGGCATGGCAAAGCAGCTCGCGGCGATGTCGAAGGAACACATACAGCCCCCTCCTGTACCGAGAGCACCGGCAGAGGGCGGGCAAGCGCCACGAAACCCTTTCACGACGGAGTGGCGAGCTCGCGATGCACCCGACGGCTGGAAGTTCCCGGCGACGTTCGACCCCTATTACAACAGCAACCAGTATATCCGTCGGCCCAAAAAGTACAAGCTACCAGGGATTGGGCAAATGGTCGACGACGACGACAATGATGAAGGCCCCAGTGACGAGGCTCTTGGGTCAGAAGACGATGGATACGAACATGCAGGTCCGTCGAGGGTTCCAACTGCATTGGCTGGACTTGCCACTGCGACTCGGCTCAAGCCCGTCAGGGCAACAGGTACAGGGAGGTCTAGGATCCCAGTTCCCGCGAACATCAGGATACCGGTGAGCTGATCTTCTACTTGAACACACGAGAAGTCGTTTTAACACTATGGACAAGGCACGAATGCAAGGAGTTACGACGACCTCTGCAGGAACTCACGAAAAGACTGAAGAAACAGGGACTTCTGGTGAGGTTATAGATCTCACCGGGTCTTTGCCCCCGCAAGCTCAACAGCCCCCATCCAGCGTCAATACGCGGGGGACGACGACTGTATCGAATGGTCCTCCAATCACCATTACCTTGCCCGGCGAGCACACGATACCTCTCGGTCAAGCCCAGCGAGAAACCAACATGCCCCGATCAACCCTTGCCCCTCCATCTGGAGACGGCCGCATCTACACGCCCCCTCGAGAACAAATCCCGCTCTCTCCGTTAACCCCCTCCCTCCCCGGCGGGGCATCCGAGGACGAAGACGTTGATATGGTTGACGTCGGCTCCGAGGACGCGGACGCCGAGGCGGACGACGAAGACAAGGCGATCGAGGAAACCCACGGCGGCGGCTGGCTCATCAACTGGCTGAAGCGCGACCCCGCGACCAACCGCGAGGACCTGCGCATGATGGACTACCAGGGCTGGCGCATCCACTCGCCCAAGGTCCAGCTCATCCGCATCAAGAACTTTCTCGCGGACGAGGACATCGACCGCACCATCGACTGGGAGCGCAAGTTCGCCGAGATCGGCCAGTTCCTGCAGCACTGCCTCCGCATGGAGGGCGCCGCGCGCAGGGACTGGTACGGCGACCTGAACGAGTGCATAAACATGCTGCACACGCACTGGATCTTCGAGGACTACCACTACGGCAAGACCAAGCTCGTGGTAGACTTCCCCAGGCACTCGGGCGTCAGCACGCGCCTGCCGCCCCCCGCGGATGGGCGCGACATCATCGTCGCGGCCAAGAGGCCCGAGGAGCCGGTGCGCCCCCGCTACCTCCTTCACCGGGTTCCCGAGTCCGTTCAGGACGTGGACTACCAGATTCCCGGGCCGCTTCTGCGGACCATGTTCATGACGTGGTTCCGCCAGGACGGCAACCTCGTCTGGGCCGCCGACCCGGCCGGCCCGAGGCCGGGCTCGGGCCAGCGCGGGCAGGTGTTCCGGTACCGGCCGGACTTCAACATGGCGCTCACGGAGGACGAGTGGTTCGCCAGGTGCATGGACGGCGGGCCCGAGGCGACCTCGTGCGCGCTGCGCGGCGAGGCCAACTTTTACATCCTGCACAACGAGTTCGTCGCTGGCGAGGTCAGCGAGGTCGTCGAGGACCGCGGTGGCGGCAGCGGCGGCGGCGGCAGGACGCACGCGGCCCAGACGTTCTACCCCGAGGGCGAAGCCCAGCAGCGCTTCGCCCGGTACCGGGGCGCGAAGCGCGCGGCGCTGCAGCAGTGCCTCTCGCACTTTGACGGCGTCGAGAACGTGGCCATCCAGAGCCCCTTCCGGAGGCTCGTGCTGCCCCCGACGCGGCGGCAGAGGGAGTGCGCCGAGGCGGAGGCCGGGGTCGACATCGTGTACAAGCCGCTCGCCATCAGGGCGCCCCCCGAGGACGCCAAGCTCGACCCGCTGGGCCTGGTGTACTGGCACGCGAGGCTGCGCGAGAACCACGCCGCGCGGGCGGCCGTCCTCAGGGAGAAGGTCGTGGCGTCGCACCGGAGGCGGCTCGCCGAGGAGCAGCAGCACGAGCACGACACGGTGCTCCTGCCGCACAACTTCCTCGGCCCCGTCACGCCCTTCCACCTCCTCCGGGAGAGCGAGCGGCGGCTGATGGCGCGGTACACGCTACTGGCCACCCTCCGCGACAGATTGAGGCGGGCGTGGGCCCGGAACCCGCGGCAGATGCTCGAGGGCGTCGTCGAGAACATGGAGCGCGGGCTCACGCGCGGCCCGTCCTGGAACATGGAGGAAGAGCTGCTGGCGCACAAGGAGAGGCACGGCGGGTTCCTCGAGGTGAACGACAGGGAGCTGTACTGGGTCGACTTCGTGTGCGGGCCGTCGACGAACGTCAAGACGCAGCGGGAGGCGCTGCCGAGGCTCGGGCGGGCGTTCGGGGTGTTCGCGGCGCGCGTGCAGGCCCTGCTGGACGAGCCGAGCCGGGAGTGCCTCTTCGCCGTCCAGAAGCGCGGCGTCGGCCTGCGGCAGGTGACGCTGGCTGTCAACGCCAGCCTCCGCCACGGCGACTACGTCTTCAGCGAGGACATGGTGAACACATACAGCCGGGTTCTCGCCGACCACGGAAGACTTGGGTAAATCTCTCGAAGCCCGACCCCAAACACCATCCCCCCCCTTTGTAGAGGCTCTGTGCAAGATGTGCTGACCGACCCCCCCCCCTATTCTCCAGATACGAGCGTGCCGAGACCGGGGAAGTGAACATCAGCCGGCCCGAGTGCACGTGGCACCCGGAGCACCGCATGAACTGGCCCGTCGACGACGACGACTGGGACCCGACGACCAACCCCTGGACCGGGGCCGACGTGCCGACGCCCGAGCACACGTGGGACTGGGAGACGGCCTTTGTCAACGTCGACAAGGTCGACGCGACGCGCCGCGCGACGAAGCGGATGCTCTGGTCGGCGGCCTACCGCGCGGGCGTCGAGCTCGGCGCGCTGGCGCAGCGGCTCGCCGACCTGGACCGGCGCCTGAGCGGTCCGGCGGCCGGGAGGGACCTGGACCGCCGCGCCGACCAGCTGCGGGCCATGGTGGGCGAGTGGCAGAGCGAATTCGCGCGCCCGGACAACGACGATGGCGACGAGAGGGGCGGCGGAGGAGGCGCGCGGCCCGCGTCGTACGCGAGCGTCGTCAGGCGGGGGTGGCCGGGGCTGTGGAAGGAGGGGATGACGGAGGAGCGTGCGGTCGAGATCGTCAGGCGGGGGATGATCGACGAGCTGTCGGCGGGCGACAGCACGCTCTGGCCCAGCCGGCCGCGCTTCGGCCGGGGGGCGGACGGGAAGGACGTCATGACTCTCCACCGGGAGCGCGTATGGGCATGGGCGCGGCAGCCCGAGGCGGCGACTTCGGGCCCGAACAAGGAGGAGAAGAAGAACAACAACAACAAGAAGAAGAAGCGCTTCTTCTCGGTGAACCGGTGGCCGGTGCACCTGCAGAGCGAGAAGACGCAGGCGGCGATCCGGACGAGCCTGGACCGCGAGAAGGCGGAGCGGGACAGGGACGAGGAGGAGGCGATGGCGGAGACGGCGAGGGCGGAGGCTAGGGCGCGGCCGACGCGCGAGGAGCTCCGGAGGCGGGAGGCGGCGAGGGGCCTCTCGGTGCCGTACCACGAGGTCAACGACGCGCAGACGCAGTTCTTCCCCGGGCGCGCGGAGTACTGGGAGGGCGACACGCCGTTGCAGAAGAGGGTCATCAAGGCGCACGTGCAGAGGGTCATCCAAGGTAAGCCCGGCGGGCCGTCTGGCTGTATATTGTGCTGCTGCTGCTGCAGCAGCATTCCTCGGCACAGAAGAACAGGGAGATTTGTCCAAATGGCTGACCTGCTCGTTTACAGAGGAACTGGGTCCCGACGACGGCAAGGCCCCGCGCGGGACCGGCTGGTTTGGCGGCGGACGCGCCAAGGCTTCCAGCAGCAGCAGCAGCAGCCGCGGTAGAGACGGAGGCGGCGAAGTCTTTGGGCTCCCGGATGTGGAACCGGAGGTCGTGCCGAGGAGCGTGCCGGCGGGGTCCGCAGCATCCGGGACGGGGCAGGTGGCGACGGCCGGGGAGGAGGGGTCGCTGCTGGACAGGCAGCCCCGGCCGACGACGCCGTCGAGACCCGTTGAGATGCGGCGGCCGCTGCTGTCGCCCCGATACCCGCCGGGCCAGGAGGCTCAGAGAAGGGTTCGGTTCGAGGACGAGGAAGTGGAGGGAGAGTGATGGATCTGAGGGAGTAGACGGTTGTGTGGGGGGTTTCAGTGCTGCCTTTTGGCATTTTTTGTCTTTTGAGGTGATTGGATTTGGGGAGTTTGCCTTTTTTTCTTTTCTTTTCCATATACGCTTAGATTCAAACACGGTCTTGCGAGAGCCATCAGGTTTGATGACACGGGAACAGGTCTTCTGGTGCGTAGCGAGGGTTTGATATTGACCGTCACCTGAGCGCTTGTGACAAGGCGGGCCATGAGCGACGAGCACAGTCAACGCTCCGTGCCATTTGAACTCGGGACGAGAAGCGCGGCAACGGAGATGTAGTCCTATAGCGGTTACAGTGTAAGTTGGGGAGGAGGTTGACTCGTAGCGTTTCGACTGGGAAGCATGGCCGGGAGCGGATGCTTGTCAAGCCGCCGCCTGGTGAATGAATGGATCCTTGATCAGCACCACTGCGTAGGAGCCGATGTTGCTTGCTGGACGGGCTGTGTGACCTATTCGCTCAATGTCTCGCCCGCGTCGACCAGCGGCATCGATCCAACCATTCGAGCTTCATGAGCCCACCGGCCTCCTCCATAGCCGATGATCCCCAAGCAGAAACTCCTGTTGAACAATCAATGTCGGCAGTACTAGACGCTGAACTTGGTCGTTGACGCAGGGAGGGGCGAGGAGTCGCCGGGTTCACTCTGGATAATCGGTCAGTCGTCCAACAGTCAGTCACCAAGCCCCAATTGCGCAAGTTCCCCTCGAGTAACCGTGAAAAAAATTTCATGCCCATAAATATTGTTTTTTTTTTTGAAAAACCCGTCGGCTGCATTCAATGATCTTTATTCTTTTTTCAGATCCGGAGCTAGTTTGCCCTTAGCCTTAATGTCATGCCCTGGCCAACCAACGATGCAGTGTAACACACGCAACTCCATGAAGAAATCCCGAAGCCGACACAAGTTTCTCTCCTGCCTTCTTCCTCTCCACAACGAACCCCGTCTCGTTCCCTCGCCTGCTCTAGTACTTCTTGCCCTCGCGCAGGGTGTCGGCGAACTCCTCGAGCGGGGACCTGATGAGCTTGGTCTCCTTCCACAGGTTGGGGGTGAGGAAGCCGTAGGTGTTGGAGACGGCGACGAAGGTGGCCTTGAGGGTGTTCTCGAGGGTCTTGGTGGAGCCGGCGGAGGAGGTGTAGGCGTCCTCGACACCGGCGAGCTGGAGAAGACGCTTGACGGCGGGCGAGGCGACGAGGCCGGTACCGCGGGGGGCGGGGATGAGCTGCAGAGAGGGGAGCAAAATGTCAGACGAGCCCAATTCTAGATGGAAACGCAAACCACACGAGGATAATACATACACGGACGGTGACGGAACCGCACTTGCCGGACTCCTTGGTGGGCAGGGAGTGGGGGAGACCGAGGTTGGTGCCCCAGTATCCGCGACGGACGGGGATGACGCTGAGCTTGGCGATGATGATGGCGGCGCGGATGGCGGTAGCGACTTCCTTGGAGGTCTTGATGCCGAGACCGACGTGGCCCTCGGAGTCACCGATGAGGACGATGGCCTTGAAGCGCGTGCGCTGACCGGCGCGGGTCTGCTTCTGGACGGGCTTGATCTTCATGACCTCATCCTTGAGCTTGGGGAGGAAGAAGTCGACGATCTGGTACTCCTTGATGGGCAGGGAGTGCAGGTAGATCTCCTCCATGGACTGGATCTTGCCGGCCTTGACGAGACGGCCGAGCTTGGTGACGGGCTGCCACTCCTTCTCCTCGCTCTTGCCGCCGCGGCGACCACGACCACGGCCGCGTCCACGACCACGGTCACCGCCACGGGATCCGAAACCACCGCCGCCACGGGGGGCGCTTGCACCACGGTCAGCCATTGTGTGTCGTCGGGAGAGAGGGTGGGTTGTTGGGAGGTTGGGTGTGTTTTTCTTTTGCGAGAAAAAGAGACTGCTGCTGCGCCTGTTAGTCGGGGGTGGTGGTGGTGGTGGTCGAGGGGAGGAAGTTATTTCGAGATGGCAACCGACGATTCAACCTACTTTTTTTGCGGGGGTCTGTTGAGTCTGGTTGGTGTGGCCGTTCAGGGCCGGGCAATTTTGCGCTCTTTGCCCAGTTGTGCCTTCCCGCGCTGCTCAGAACGGGTTTGGCGAGCCCTACTGGCCTGAGCTTCGAGGCAGAAACTCAAGGTGAAGGAAGGTGGGGGGTGGGGGGGCCGCCCATCATGGTGGGGGTGTGGCTTGTTCACCGAGCCACACCGAAGATGTGAACCAGCCACACCAACGAGAGGCACAGTGTGTCGCGCGATGTAATGCAATGCGGTGCGATGCAATGAATGCAATTGCGGATTTCATTGCGATTGACCGTGTGCTGATTGATCCCGGCTTGAATCAAACATCTCCCTCTCGCCAATTGAGTACTCAAAATGGGCCCAACTCGTTTGGGTTCACTTACCTCGCCAGGGTATACCGTAGCCGTACAACACGACCTTGCGCATCGGGAATCGTTAATTGTGTTTGTTGCCGGTCTTGGTCTTGTACTCATTGTCCATTCTGTCCATTATCGTGATTCAATTATCGTGGCCTATGTACACCAGGCCCACCCTCCTTTGCCCCCCCTCCCCCCCTCCCCCCCTCCCCCCAACGACGAAACAAGCTGACGGACATGCTCCGATGCGCAATGCAAACTCCAAAGCCGTAATGTGCGGGATATCGTACAATGAAAACCAGAGAAAACCAGAAAGTGGGGTGGTGAGGGTATCGCAACTAGAAGCAACTCGACGCTGCGCGCTCTCTCGCTCTCTCTCTCGCGCGCGCGCTCAGTCTGTTACTCGTCCTTTCTGATGAGCGAGTCGGACGGCTTGACCCGCTGCGCCCATTCGCTGCAAAGAAGATCAAAAGTTAGCCTGTGAAAGAAAAAAAAGAAAACCACGCCGAGGGATCGACGAGACGGTTGCACTTACGTCCAGCTTCCATCGTAGACTCTGCGCTTCTCGGGAGAGCCCCACCCGGCCACCTCGAGGGCGGTCTCGATGACGCAGGCGGTCACGCCGGTGCCGCAGCTCGAGATAATGGGTTTCTCGGGGTCGACGCCCTTCTCCTGGAAGATCTGCCTCAGCTTTTCCGGGGGGTAGAAGGCCTTGGTCTCGGGGTCCAAGACGGCGTTGAAGGGGATGTTGATGGAGCCCGGCATGTGGCCCGAGGACAGACCGGGTCTCGGCTCGGGGTCCTTGCCGGTGAAGCGGCCGGGTGAGCGGGCGTCGATGATCTGCACGCCCTCGGCGCCCTCCTTGTTGTGGTCGAGGGCGATCTCGCGCACCTCTTCAAAGTCGACGACCTTGGTCTCGTCCATCTTGGGGATGGGGTAGGTGTAGCACTCGACGCTGTAGAGCTCGCCCGACTCGGTGGGCAGGCCCTCGTCGACCCAGAGCTTGAAGTTGTTGAGGACGTGGACGTTGGGGTGGCCAAAGATGCGGAGGGTCCAGCCGACGCGCGGGGCGCTGAAGATGCCGAGCTCCTTGGTGTCGTAGACGACGACGGTGTCCTCCTTGCGGATGCCCAGCTCGCTCATGGCGGCGGCGAAGTCCTTGGGCGAGGGCAGCATGTGCGGGTACTCGCTGTGGCGGTCGATGACCCTGTCGAGGTCGAAGAAGCGGGCCTTGGGGATGCGCTGCTGGCGGAAGACGTCGATGCCGGTGCGGCCATCGTTGGGGAGGAACCAGGAGGCGCACAGCGGGATGGTGCGCGGCTCGGGGCTGATCTTGGAGGGCGGGTTCTTCTTGAGGGCCTCGTGGAGCTCCTTGGGGGTGACGAGGTAGGAGGACAGGGAGCGGCGCGAGGAGGCGGCGGCTGCGGCGGCGGCCTTGAAGGAGGAGCGCGCATTCCACGATGACTGCGTCGCGGCTCGCGCCGGTCGGAGAATGGCAATGGTCACCATGATTAATGGCTAAGCGGGCGGGATGTCCTGTCCTGCTGTTCTGTGTTCTGTTCGCTGGACCGGATGATGTCGGGTTAGCCGGGACAGCAGGAAAAGAAGCTGGCCGAGTCTACCGGCAGTATCAGTCGATATCGGTCGATATCGGGTCGGTCGGTGATGTCAACAGCAGAGGGCAGAAGCCCGGGAGGCTGGGGGGGGGGGGGGGGGGG